>JAVKPL010003236.1:0-19615 GCA_032173675.1 Gastrolobium villosum
AATTGCCGTTCTTGAAGAACAATTATACTATTATATGAAAATTAAGCATAATAAATTGGCGAATCAATTGACATTAAGAACCACTACTAAAAAAATGAATGAATTAGAGATGGAAATTAGAAATGCAGACATTTCATTTTAAATAGAAATAGAATTATAGATGGAAAAAAATTCAAATCTATAAGACAAGGCTTTAGAAAGGGAATATTATTCAGCCCTAATAAAGATGGATTTAGCAACAAAAATAATATCCTAACTGATTTTGCATTCGTTATATTTTTATGTTCAGTGAATTTATGTTTAAGAACCCTAATTCTATGACTAAATGCTTAGATACGGGAATGTTATCTATATTATAGTCACGTTTTGCATATTATCTACCTTTGATAGAGACTAACATTGAGACAGAAATATAATCCATCTTGTTTTTTTTTTTTTTTTTTTTTTGATAAACCAATCCATGTTACAACCCAATAGGGGCTAGGCCCAAGAGGGTTAGTAAGAGGCCCACTCATTTAGATCAGTACCAATTTTAGGTAACTGAGCCCAACTCAATGTAATTGAACACCAGAGGTCTATGGTATCTGATGCGTAACACCACAGTGAATAGTTGCTAGAATTCAGTTAGTAAGTTGTTATGATGTATTAAAAACCAAATCGAGGAATGAAAATGGTATGAAAAGTTTGACAATCTCTTCTTCCCTCTGATCCTTTCCCTCTCTTTTCTCTATCTTTGAACTTCTTTCTGTTTACCTGGTAAATCTCTAACAATTTGGTGCTTTCATTGCACTCCTTCTCCTCCACGTTTACATGGCAGACAACACTAGACTAAAAGATATTTCTACTCGTATGGGTAACCTACAAACGGAAGTGCACAAACGAATGGATGACTTTCAACATCATTTGGAGATTTCGGAATCTATTCGTGAACAACAGTTTCTCACCCTTCAGGAGTCCCAATTGCTGGTACAGGACACACTCACACGTCTTCTGTCCATGCAACAGCAACATTCTGGCGGTACTTCATCTGCGAGCATTTTGGGAGCAGGTCCACCCCATCACCACCACCATTCTGGATCTGATGCACCCAGGTTTCGTCAGATCAAGATGGATTGTCCCAAGTTTGCTTCGGGAAATCCATCTTCTTGGATCACTGCATCTGAGAGGTATTCTCGCTTCCACAATATTCAGGAAAATGAGAGATTATTGTTAGCCTCCATTCACCTTGAAGATCAAGCTTCTTGATGGTTTAATGGATCGTTTGATGATAGTAATTTACCTTCCTGGACCGCTTTCTGTTTAGCTTTACAATACCATTTTGGTCCTTCTGAATTTGATGACCAAACAGTAGCCCTAGTGAAACTTCAACAAACTGGTTCAGTTAATGAGTATCAGGCTCTTTTTGAAAGGTTTGCCAGCAAGGTTTCAGGTATCTCAGCCTCCACAATGCGTAGCATTTTCATCTATGGTCTTAAGCCACGAATTCGTCGCTTGGTGCTCACTCACAGACCAAGGGATTTCCATGAAGCCTTTGCTCTAGCAAGGGTTTATGAGGATCAATTCACTGATGAGAGACCTTACAAACCATGGGTTCCAGCTACCAAAACACTTCCTTCCGCACCTACATTCACAGATTCCAAAACCATAAGCACTCAGCCTAAATCATTAACCAACAAACCTTTATCTGCCTTACCTATCTGCCGGTTGTCACCTGAAGAAATGCTTGCCAAAAGAGAGAAGAACTTATGCTACAACTGTGATGAAAAATATGTTTTCGGTCATAAGTGCAAGGGTCATGCCACACTCCTTTATATGGAGGGATTGGAAGAGGAACCTGACCCACCCAATGCTTCAGACACTATTGCTGTACAGCCAGAACCTGATATATCTCCCGAAATAAGTTTCAATGCTTTATTCAGTACTCCTTCAACCAGGTCCTTCAGGGTGCAAGGCTTGATTGATGGGAACATCACACAGATTTTAATTGATGGTGGAAGTACTCACAACTTCATTACCCCGAAGATGGCTCGTTTCTTTAATTTGCTGCTGCTTACCATTCTCCCTTTCAAGGTGCAGGTTGGTAATGGGGATCATCTCCTTTGTTCGGCCAAGTGCAGTAACGCTCCTATATGGATTCAACACAATCTGTTCCATGTTGATTTATTTGTGCCGGAACTTAAGGGGGCTGACATCGTTTTAGGGGTTCAATGGCTGGCCAGTTTGGGCCCTATTGTTACAGACTATCAGGCCTTCACCATGTCCTTCGAACACCATACCACTCCAATTACCTTGCACGGGGATAACCCATTCCAAGCTAATCCTGTTTCTCCTGCCCAACTCCACAAGCTTGCCTCCCACGGTTCCATTGAAGCTTGTCTCATGTGCTTCGATATAGCCCCACTTACAGCAGCCCATATACCCGAACCTTTTCATACACTAGAAACACAACAACTGTTGTCCCAGTTCGATGACATCTTTGCTGAACCTACAGACTTGCCTCCAAACCGAACCAATAATCACCATATTATTCTGGAACCTGACACCAAACCCATTCAGGTCAAACCGTATCGTTACCCACATTATCAGAAGAATGAGATTGAGAAGTTGGTGAAAGAAATGTTACTTACTGGTATTATTCATCCCAGCCGATCAACTTTCAGTTCACCTGTCTTACTGGTCAAGAAGAAAGACGATACTTGGAGATTTTGTGTTGACTATCGCGCATTAAATGCGGTCACAGTCAAGAACAAATTTCCCATACCCACCATTGACGAAATTTTAGATGAGTTACATGGCGCTATTGTGTTTTCCAAATTGGATCTGCGTTCGGGCTACCACCAAATCCGAATGGCACCTGAAGATATCCATAAAACGGCTTTCCGCACACACCATGGCCACTATGAATTTTTGGTGATGCCTTTTGGTCTCTCCAATGCTCCTTCCACCTTTCAAGCCACCATGAATGAGGTGTTCTCTCCATATCTTCATCGTTTTGTAGTTATATTTTTTGATGACATTCTGGTATATAGTCCTAATTTGCAGGATCACATTCACCACTTGTCCACTGTTCTAACTACACTGCAAAGAAATTCTTTCTTGGCCAAGATGTCCAAATATCTTTTTCTTCAGCACACAATCCACTTCTTGGGACATCTTATTTCCGGCAATGGTGTAGCACCGGATCCCCAAAAAATGCAAGCCATTGTTGATTGGCCCCCGTTCGCAATGCCACACAAGTACGTGCCTTTTTGGGGCTGTCCAGGTACTACCGCCATTTCATTAAGCATTATGCTAGAATTGCAAGTCCACTGATAGATCTACTGACCAAAAAGGGCTTCCATTGGTCTGAGGCAGCTGCTACAGCCTTTCAGAATCTAAAAACCTAGCTCATCTCAGCTCCAACTCTGGTTCTTCCTAATTTTCAGGAACCTTTTACCATTGAAATTGATGCTTCCGGAGTGGGCATTGGTGTTGTGTTACTACAAAAGGGTCACCCCCTTACTTTTTACAGCCACAAATTGTTTCCGACCATACAAGGTAAATCCACTTACATCAGGGAGATGTTTGCAATCACGTCAGTAGTGGCTAAGTGGAGGCAGTATCTCTTGGGGGTTCCCTTCACCATTTGTACCGACCACCAAAGTCTCCATAACATGATGAATCAGGTTATACAGACACCTAAGCAGCAACAATTTCTCTCCAAGCTCTTGGGCTTCAACTATACCATCATACACAAGTCTGGCCGGTTTAACAAAGTGGCTGATGCGCTGTCCTGTCATCCCAATACGCAAACAGAAGCAACTTCAGCCAATTTAGCAGCCTTCACTGCTCCCATCAGTGGCTACCAAGAGCTGCTCCAAGAAGAACTCACAAAGGATCCTTTTACTGCTTCAATATTACAGACACTCCACCACAACCCTACATCCCTGCCTCAGTGGCATGTCAAGGACAACTTGTTGTTTCTTCACAAGCGTCTCTTTTTGCCTGCTGCCTCACAGCTGATTTCCCACTTACTACAAGACCTTCACTCCTCAGTACAGGGTGGCCACTCGGGTGTCAAAGGCACACTTGCCAGGATTCACCAAAAATTTACCTGGAAAATAATCAGGAAAGAATTTACTTATTTTGTGCAAAATTGTGAAATTTGCCAAAAAATTAAGCCCCGCAACCATTGTCCCCTGGGTTTGCTTCAACACATTACACCACCAGACCAAATTTGGACTGATTTGGCTATGGACTTTATTACACACCTGCCTATTTCATCTGGGTTGTCAGCAATACTGGTTGTCATTGACCGTTTCTCCAAAGGTGCACATTTTGCTCATTTACCATCCAAGTACACAGCTTATAAAGTGACCCAGGTCTTCTGGAACATGGTGGGGAAACTGTATGGGTTGCCACACTCCATCATCTCAGATCGTGATCCCATCTTTTTAAGCAATTTCTGGCGCACTCTATTTCAGCTGCAAGGAACAAGCCTCAAGTTCAGCTCAGCTTATCACCCCCAAATAGATGGTATGACAGAGCGATTAAATAGAAGTTTGCAGTTGTACCTTCGTGCATTTTTACAAGATTTTCCTTCATCTTGGGTCAAACATTTGGCTTGGGTGGAATACCATTACAATACGACGACCCATAGCTCCACGGGTATGTCTCCTTACCACATCATCTTTGGTAAGCCACCACCCAATATGCTGGCCTACAGATTGGGTTCATTATCTAATGAGGCAGTTGACTCAGAGTTGACTTCACGAACAGATATCCTAGTAAATGTCAAAACTCATCTGATTAGGGCTCAGCAACATATGAAATCAGTAGCTGACAAAAAGAGGAAAGATGTTACCTTTGTTGTGGGCGACCAAGTCCTGCTCCGTCTTCAGCTGTATCGCCAGCTCTCCGTGCA
Source organism: Gastrolobium villosum (assembly GCA_032173675.1). NCBI lineage: Eukaryota > Viridiplantae > Streptophyta > Magnoliopsida > Fabales > Fabaceae > Gastrolobium > Gastrolobium villosum. The sequence continues at coordinate 4,904 of JAVKPL010003236.1, forward strand.
GCGACGTTCATCTCATAAGCTAAGTTTGAGATACTACGGCCCATTTCAAGTTCTTGAGAGAATCTGTGTCGAGGCTTACCGGTTGGCCCTTCCTGCTTCCTCACACATTCATCCGATTTTTCACGTGGCTTTGCTGCGTCCCTTTCGATCAGATCAACCCCCTCGCATTCATCCGCTGCCACAGTCTCCTAAAGATTTCACTATGATTCATAAGCCTAGTGGGATCTTGGCCACTCGTACGATCTGGCGAAATGACCAACAGGTTCCCCAACGCTTGATTTGGTGGGAAGGACTTCCTCAGGAAGACTCAACCTGGGAAGACAGCAAGGATTACAGGGACACCTCTTTGGTCCCTTCTAACACGGTGGTTCCGCCTCCATGACGCTAAAGTTCCCAGCTTTCCCCGTCTCTTACTCACCCCACTCTCCCACAAGACCAGCTCATCCAACTTTACCTTCTTCGTCGTGTCCAGAGAAACAGAACCCCATATCCCCAATTGCTACAGCCACACTGCCAGATATCTTGTCCCCCAGCTCTCCCTGTCATTCAGAAACTCTTCTTCCCATGCCCATCTCAACCCTCCATTTACCAGCCAAACCCATTCATCCTACGGCTATAACCACTCACTCACCAGCTGGCCTTCCACCCACCGACTCGGTCCCACCTGTCAATCAAATTGACCAAGACATTTTGTTTTCAAATAACCACCTCAGGGAAGAGGCAGGTTTTCAAGAAAAGGGGGATGTTACAACCACTACAAGAAAATTGGTATTTAGAGGCAGTTTTTTTAGCATTCAGAGGCGGTTTAAACGCCTCTGAATGCCATCGAAGACGGTTTCAAAACCGTCGAGTTTACCACCGTCGAGAGCTAATCTGAGGCGGTTTTTCGGAACCGCTGGCAAAACCGCCTAATAGTATTCAAAGGCGGTTTTGTAGGCGGTTTTTGGGGCCTCAATTATCAGAATAAGAATCTATCTGAAATTTAAAGGCGGTTTACTCCCAAACGCTCAACCAAGTTGGTGTGGGTTCGAATCCTGGCAAAATTCTTTCAAAATCTAAATTTTTATTTTTATTTTCCTAATTAATAATAACTTTTTAGATTTTTTAATTTAATTCATAAATCAAATATATATTCCTTTTTTAAAAATTATAAAACTATCTACCAATTTGTCCCTCTTTAATCGATTAAATGGTTAAAATTGAAAAAAATAGTTGACTTAAAGATTTAATCGATTAAATCTCCCTCTTAATCGATTAAATATCTCTCTTAATTGATTTAATCGATTAAAACTTATATTTAATCGATTAAATATCTCAAATAAGCGTGAAAGTATTGATTGAATAAGACAAACACGGTATTGGAGATTATTTGAAATTTTTATTTTGAATTTTGAATTTAATATAATAGGAATTGATTACAATTTGTATTTAATAGGAGTTGATTGCGTCCTATTAAATACAAAACGCAATCAGCTCCTGTTAAATACAAAACACAATCAGCTCATATTAAATACAAATCACAATCAACTCTGTCGTACATTAAATTCAAAATTCAAATAACATCCAATACACAGAAAACTGATTGAAGATTCTGCTGAGTATTTTTATGATGAATATGCAAGACGGGAAGGGTTCGTTGTTCGCTCAGTTCATGTAAATCAATCCAGTTTTCAAGAATCGTTTTTCTTTTGTTGGTTTCTTTGTTTGTTTGGTTATCTATTCTTGTTGATTTGCTTCATATGCATGGAATCTGCTCACACACACACACACACACACACACACACACACACACACACACACACACACACACACACACACACACACACACACACACACACACACACACACACACACACACACACACACACACACATTATTCATGGGTTAAATTTAAAAACTCTATTTCATATCAACAAATTAAAGATTTACATAAACTATATTATATTCATCGACGAATGATTTAAATATTGTAATGCATATTATAATAAAGATTCATCCCACCTAGGTAAATATAAACTCGTTCGGATGAGTTTTTTTTCAACTCCAAATTTATCACAACCCAACCAATCTTATCGCCAACACCTATACCACTGTCTTTGCCACAGTCGCCACCAACACATTGTCACTGTTACCATCCCACCATGTAGCCACCACCACCACCACATCATCATTGCCGCCACCATCGTCACTATCACCCTCCCACCACCTATACGACATCATTGTTGCCGCCACCCCCCAAAACCATGCACCATCGGCCTAACCGCTTCGGCCACAACATCTACCTCAACTAATTTTGCCCCCATGATTTATTTTTGCATATCATTTTTAATAATTTTGTACATTAAAAAAATTTATTTTTAACTTCCAAATAGTTTATTTAGTTAAAAGGTTTTCCTTAGTACTACACCCAAATGATAAATAGCTCTAAACTTAAATTGTAAGGAAAATTATTTTTTTAAAAATTAATTTTATAAATTAAACATAGTAACTTTTGAATCAAAGCAACTAAACTTACGATTAAATAACACACGAGATAATTATGTTGTATCAATTATCAATTACATAAATATGAAATGGGAAAAGTATGGTAAAAAATATAAAATAGATATATAATTACAATATAAACAAGAACTATAAAAATTTATGTTAAAAAAAAGCCTCCAAAATTGCCTCTACATGAATATATAACCTAAAAACCGTCTCCGAAACCGCCTCTAATTGATAAAATGGAGGCGATTTGACACATCTGCCTCAATATATCATTACTTTTGAGGCGAAGTTGAAAAACGCCTCTACAATCGCCTCTAGATGTCTAATTTGGAGGCGGTTTTAACATAACCGCCTCAGAATTTATTCAATATTAAGGTGGTATGTTCATGCGCCTTCAAAACCGCCTCTATATTATATTTGGAGGCGGTTTAGTTTAAACCGCCTCAGATAAACCGTCGGTATCTACCAATTTTCTTGTAGTGAACCCACATAGGGGCTAGGCCCAAGAGGGTTAGTAAGAGGCCCACTCATTTAGATCAGTACCAATGTTAGGTAACTGAGCCCAGCTCAATGTAATTGAACACCAGAGGTCTATGGTATCTGATGCGTAACACCACAGTGAATAGTTGCTAGAATTCAGTTATTAAGTTGTTATGATGTATTAAAAACCAAATCAAGGAATGAAAGTGGTATGAAAAGTTTGACAATCTCTTCTTTCCCTCTCTTCTCTCCATCTTTGAACTTGTTTCTATTTACCTGGTAAATCCCTAACAATCCATCTCTATTAATCCTTCTCTAATAGAGATGGTTTTAGCAACAAAAATAATATATTTTTGTAATAAAAATGAGATTAGAGAGAAATGTTTAGCACCACAAAATGAATTTCCCTTATTTCATACCCAACCATTGTGGAAAAGAATGATACAAATAATTTGTAGATGAAAAGAATTCTATCTCTATTAGAGACTAAATTTATGAAGGAAATTCAATATCCTATCTAAATTTGTTTTGTTATGGGCTCTGACCCCAGCGTTGGCCCAACAGTGGGGAGTGCGATTTTGGGCTCCAGTCCATCCTTAGGCCCAAGGTTCAAGAGACAACCAGCCCACTTCAAAGATTTTGTGTTGGGCTGAGCATAAGTGATAAATCCACTAAATAATATCTCATCAAGTTTTTATCTTTATTTCAATTATTGCTTTTATCTTTATTTCAATTAATGTCCAAAGAACAATATATATAGTTTGATTCTAGTAATGAAGGGATAAGAAAATATTCACAATCCTTTTCTCTCTCTAAAATTCCCTCTTCCCTAACCCTAATATTCTCTTCCTAAATACTCTTAATTCTGCTCCTGTTACATTGGTGCTTTCATTGATGTTATGGCAGAAAATACACGTCTGCGTGATATCACCCACCAATTACAATCCCATGACCAGCAATTCGCCACCATGGAACGGACCGTGGACCACCGCTTGGAAACTTTTGAGTTATCACAGAATCAACGTTTCGACGATCAGAACCAACGCATTGACACCGTGACTCATCAGATCCAGGACGTTTTTGTGCTCCTGCAAACTTTACAAACTCAGATGACTAATTTGTTAAACCAGAACGTCGGCAGTGTCCTAGGTGCAGGACCAGGCGCAGCTCATGGCCCTCCACGTCCTCCACCTCTCTCACGTTCCATGAAAATGGATTTTCCCAGATTTGGTTCGGGGGATCCAGGCCCTTGGTTGTTTGCAGTTGATCGCTATTTTCGTTACCATCAGGTACCAGATCTAGATCGTCTTGATTTGGTCTCTTTTAATTTGGATATGCCTGCTTCTTGCTGGTTTGAAGCAATGATGGGAAACGGTGAATTTCCGGACTGGTTTGCTTTTGTGCAAGCGATACATTTACGCTTTGGACCGTCTGAATTTGAAGATCCTCTGGGTTGTTTGGCAAAATTACACCAAACAGGTTCTGTTCATGAATTTCAAGGTGCTTTTGAACTACATGCCAGACGTGTGCTTGATCTTACGCCAATAATGCGTAAGAGTTTGTTCATTTCGGGCTTAAAACCCCAGATTCGCCGCGCGGTGTTAGTTCATCGCCCACGCGATGTTACTGAAGCTTATGCTTATGCTAAGCTATATGAGGAGCAATTTTCTGATTCCCGTCCTAATCGCCCATGGCAAAACCGTGCACTTAGCCCATCTGCCTTACCTTCAACCCAACCACTTGCAGTTCAGCCAATCACAACTGTTCCCCACACCCTCACCCCAAAACCCCCACCCACTTTACCTTCCATTCCTTTTAAACGGCTTTCCCAGATGGAGATGGCAGCACGCCGTGAGAAAAATCTCTGTTACAATTGTGATGAGAAATTCATCCCTGGACATAGGTGCAAGGGTCGCGCTACCCTTTTGTATTTGGAGGGTGATGATGAGGAACATTCGGATCCTGGAGAGGAGCAGCCACTCGCTCTCACAAATGATGAGCAACTTCCACCAATATCTGAGGCTCCACATGCCATTAGTTTTAATGCCCTTTTTGGACATCACTCCGCCAATTCTTTTCGACTTCAGGGTTACATTGGTGGTCAGTCAGTACAGATTTTGGTCGATGGTGGTAGTACCCACAATTTCATTACTCACCGCATGGCAACACACCTTCATTTAACTTTGCATGCTATTTCTCCTTTTAAAGTTCATGTGGGTAATGGTGATGCCCTGTTATGCTCAGCAAATTGTACAACTATTTCTCTGGAAATTCAATCTCACATTTTCACGGTTGATTTATATATCATTGATTTAAAAGGAGCCGATGTAGTGTTGGGCGTCCAATGGTTATCCACTTTGGGCCCTATTGTCACAGATTACGCTACTTTAACTATGTCCTTTGTTTACAATAATTTACAGGTTGTACTATGTGGTGATACGGGTGTCCAACCTAGTCACATTAGTTCGTCCCAATTGCAAAAACTGTTGCACAACGACTCCATTTCTACTTGTTTGATGTGTTTCGCTGCTCATCCAGAGGGGGCGGTCGTGCTCCAAGACTCTTCTGTGTTATCTGCTGGATTGAATAGCCTTTTGCACGAATTCAAGGATGTCTTTGATCCACCCACTGCTCTACCACCTGACCGTGGGTATAATCATCGCATTCATTTGTTACCAGAGGCTAAACCAGTGCAGGTTCGCCCTTATCGTTATCCACATTATCAGAAAGCAGAAATTGAAAAATTGGTTGCTGAGATGCTGACCACGGAGGTTATTCGCCCTAGTCACTCTGCCTTCAGTTCACCGGTTTTACTTGTCAAAAAAAAAGATGGGACTTGGCGTTTCTGTGTGGATTACCGTGCACTCAATGCTATCACGGTACAGGACAAGTTTCCCATCCCTACAATTGATGAGCTCCTGGATGAACTGCATGGGGCGACTATTTTTTCTAAACTTGATCTTCGATCAGGTTATCATCAGATTAAGATGCAGCCGGAGGATATCCACAAGACAGCGTTTCGCACTCATCATGGGCATTTTGAATTTGTGGTCATGCCTTTTGGCCTCTCTAATGCTCCATCTACTTTTCAGGCAACTATGAATACCATCTTCTCCACTTATCTTCGAAGATTTGTGGTAATCTTCTTTGATGATATTTTGGTATATAGTTCTTCAGCGGATCAGCATTTGCTTCATCTCCAGACTGTTTTAAGCACGTTACGGGCACATTCTCTCTTTGCTAAACAAGAGAAGTGTCTCTTTGCTCAACAGGAAATTCCTTATTTGGGCCATGTTATCAAAGGCACAGGTGTTACTCCTGATCCAGACAAATTACAGGCCATCATGGATTGGCCTGTTCCATCCAACGTTACCCAGGTACGAGCTTTTTTGGGGATCTCCGGTTATTACCGCAAATTTATAAAGAAATATGCGTCCATTGCTGCTCCGTTAACTGATCTGCTATCCAAGAATGGGTTTTCCTGGACTTCCGCCGCGGCATCGGCGTTTGAGGCCCTTAAACAATCGTTAACGACTGCACCAGTCTTAGCTCTTCCGGATTTCACAGAACCATTTGTGGTGGAGACTGACGCGTCCGGTAAGGGCATTGGGGCAGTATTGTTACAGAGGGAACGTCCTATTGCTTTCTACAGTCGCAAGTTGTCCCCAACCATGCAAAATCAGTCCGTTTATGTGAGAGAAATGTTCGCCATTACTTCGGCCATCAGTAAATGGCGTCAATACCTATTGGGCTCACATTTCACTATTCGGACAGATCATAAGAGTCTCCACAACCTGATGAATCAGGTCATTCAGACTCCCGAGCAACAACAATTCCTATCTAAGCTCTTGGGCTTCACCTACTCCATCACATACAAAAGTGGGAAGGCCAACGTGGTGGCCGACAGTCTTTCTCGACTGCCTGATGGGGGTACTACACATACAAGCCCCCAACTTATGGCCATTACCAGCCCGGTCCTACAACATACACAAAAATTACAGTCCGAAAATGAGGCCGATCCCTATGCTAGGATGCTAATTACTGAAATTACAAACAATCCAACGAGTCAGCCTGATTGGCGTTTTAGAGCAGGACTCCTTTTTCACCGTTCGCGGATTTTTCTGCCGGCTGGTTCCTCTTTGATAGCTCACATTTTGCATGACTTCCATAGCTCGGTTCAAGGGGGCCATTCCGGAATACAGGCCACACTCCACCGCATCAATCGGAATTTTACCTGGAAAGGATTAAGAAAGGACGTTAAAGCTTACATCCACAACTGTGATATTTGTCAGAAGATCAAATCTCCCAATCACCCACCTCTTGGGCTCTTACAACCATTACCATTACCAGAAACATTATGGACAAATTTAAGCATGGACTTTATTACCCATTTACCTGTGTCGTCTGGTCACACTGCAATTCTGGTGGTCGTGGATCGATTTTCCAAAGCGGCACATTTTATTGCCCTTCCAAGCCATTACTCAGCCACCAAGATAGCTCAGCTATTCTGGGATTTTGTGGGCAAGATCCATGGCCTTCCTGAATCCATAGTTTCGGATCGTGATCCCATTTTTCTCAGCGACTTTTGGCGTTCCTTGTTCAAAATGCAGGGAACCACATTAAAGTACAGTTCAAGTTACCATCCACAGACCGATGGACAAACAGAGAGGGTAAATAGGTGTTTAGAAAATTACCTTCGAGCTTTCTCCCATGCGCACCCATCCTCCTGGTCCAAATTCCTCGGCCTTGCTGAATACCACTATAACACATCCTTTCACTCTGCCACAGGTGTCACACCATACCAAGCTATGTTCGGCAGAGCACCTCCCAACATCTTGGCATACTGTCTGGGTTCGTCCTCTAATGAAGCCGTAGACTCCACCTTGTCCGAGAGAATGACACTTATGAGTACGTTAAAAGAAAATCTGTTTAAAGCTCAACAGGTCATGAAAGCTCAAGCAGATAAGAAGAGGAAAGATTGGGTTTTTACCTCTGGCGATTGGGTATTGCTTCGCCTCCAACCCTACCGGCAGCTCTCGCTGGCTCGAAGATCATCACAGAAGCTAGCGCTCCGCTACTATGGCCCGTTTGAGGTGACCGAACGTATTGGATCGGTAGCATACCGCCTGAAACTACCGGATACAGCCCGTATCCATCCTGTGTTCCATGTCTCATTGTTGAAACCGTATCATTCCCACCATTCCGTCCAGATTCATCCTCTACCAGCAGCGGTTTCAGACACGTCCATGGTTCATGCTCCTTGTGCCGTGGTGGGGGAACGTCAGATCTGGCGTAAGGGTGAACTCATATCACAAGTTCTGGTTCAATGGGAGGGACTTCCACCCGAAGAATCAACTTGGGAGGACAAAGACCTTATTTTGCATCCACACACGGAACAGTCACACCAACGATCTCCCGAACCGGATGTACACTCGAGCAAAGGACAGCTACGAGGAAATAGGAAGGATGTTGCTGCTGGACATCAGGTGAGGAAGCAAGCGGAGGAAGACACAGGGTTAGAGAGTTGGGTTGCAAATGACCAGGTAATGGGAGCAGAGGAGATTGAACTGTCCAATATTCCTCAACAACCTCTTTCATCCGCGTCTAACTCACGAGGATCAACGGTCCAGAAGCCGCTAGCAGTGTCGGCAAGATCTAAACCGTTCGTGAACTGTGGTGCCACACAGCTGTCATCCACTAGCTGTAAAAGACGAACGCTCCAGATGGACGCACAGGCTCCCAGATCGTGCGCGCCGTTGGATCTCAAGGTGGCTTCCCAAGGCACACCTGACAACACAGCCGCCCACGTTTCCACTCCCATCAATGCATCGCGGACGCCAAACGTTTCTCCACTTCCACGTAATCCCAACACACTCAGACTTGAGGACAAGTCTGGACCGCAAGAGAGGAGTAATGTTATGGGCTCTGACCCCAGCGTTGGCCCAACAGTGGGGAGTGCGATTTTGGGCTCCAGTCCATCCTTAGGCCCAAGGTTCAAGAGACAACCAGCCCACTTCAAAGATTTTGTGTTGGGCTGAGCATAAGTGATAAATCCACTAAATAATATCTCATCAAGTTTTTATCTTTATTTCAATTATTGCTTTTATCTTTATTTCAATTAATGTCCAAAGAACAATATATATAGTTTGATTCTAGTAATGAAGGGATAAGAAAATATTCACAATCCTTTTCTCTCTCTAAAATTCCCTCTTCCCTAACCCTAATATTCTCTTCCTAAATACTCTTAATTCTGCTCCTGTTACATGTTTCAAATGGAAATACACTATATTCTATCACAACATTTCCTTCTGTCTTCTGTTGAAACGAAATTATATGTGTCTTTATTTACATCGGTACTTGTCTTTCTTAAATGTTATGGTGCCGGTCACCTTTATGCATATTATTCATTTCTGATAGAGACTAACTTAGAGATGGAAATACTATCCATCTCTAATAGATATTGATTTAGCAACGAAAATAATATCTGTTTCTAATAAAAAGGATTTAAACTTTTTTATTAGGAAACAAATATTATATAGAATTGTCGATGGAATACGTTCCATGCATCTCGACTAGAATTGAATTTAGAAACTTTTTTTTATTCTGTCTCTATATTAGATATGAATTTTGGGATGAAACAATGCATTCTGTTTATGATTCCATTGAATTGTGTCAAATTAGGTTAAGAAATTTTTGTTTTATGCAATGGATCATTGTTGGATTGGTTCGAATTAGGTGAACATATTGTAGTTATGTTTTTTTTTAATTTACATATTGTAACTTCCTTTAGAATTTCTCATAACTCCCATCTAGGATTTCTTGTAACTGACTATTTAAATTAATGTTGTGTAATTATGAATAAAGAAAGAAGTTGAATTTCAAATCTTTTCTCAATTCTCTTTCTCTTCTCCATCTTTCCCTTCACTTTCTCACGGTTATAAATTAGAATCCTTACATCCCAATTTTAACTACCAGATTCCTTACATCTAAGAGAAAATGATTATATTGAAATAAAAAGAGAAAGAAAACCTTGTCAAATTCTTTTTTTGGGATTAAAAACGGCACGATATCCCGTGAACAGTAATTACAAGTATTTGATTTTAATATTCAAAATAATTTACGGTCTTACATTATCACCAAATGATACGATACTGACTATTTAAACATGACATATGTAGAGTAAAAGATATACTAGCGATATCATACAAGATTTGATTATTTTTTTTTTGGAAATATAAGATTTGATTATTTGAGCCAGCTAATTGTTGAAGAGCAAAAAAAAAAAAATACATACAATAATATCAGATAATAATAAATTATCGTATCGGAAAATTGATATAATGGTATATGATGAATTTTATTGATTGTTGGATTAAAACTGTTTATTCTAATAATCGTGTAGATACTTTTTCTTGATGCATATAATTAATTTTAAATATAATTATACAACGGTGGCTGTTTAACTTATACCTTTAAAAACTTATTTCTATTAAGAAACCTAAATAATAAGCTAATATTTAAATAATATTTGATTTTTTATTACCAATATATGCCATTGAGGTATATTATTTATACACACTTAATATTAATTAATTTCTTTTTTCGTTCGTGTATATTTGACAAGGATTTCTTTCTCTCTTTTTTTCAGTATCGTTATTTTATTTTTCTTTCATAATCATAAGTTTTACTAATTTGAAATATCTGCACTTACAAACAAAATTTGTCCCGCATGTTGCGTCTTTTTTATTTATTTGTTTTTGATTCTGTATTTCTCTCTTTTTATGTTTCTTTTGATATCTTTATTTTATCATTTTAAAAAATATATATATAATGCAAAGAAAATCTGAAATAATCTCCTCATGCATGATATATTTATTATTTTATCATTTGATCGTAACGAATAATCTCTCATTGATGTTAATCTAATGGGAGATTATTTATTATTATACAATTATATCAGATAATAATAAATGATAGTAACGGAAAATTTGATAAACATCATGTATTATTGTTTTCAAATAATTTTTGAAACATTTGATGCACACAAATAATGTCGTCTATTTACGATGAAAATGTGAGATGTAAGTATGCACAAAGTAAATATCCGGTCAAAGTTTCTACCAAAAAAAAAAACGGTTAAAGTAAAAAAGTAAAAAAATTGAGTCAAAGACCAATTGAAAGGAAACCGTGAATTTTTCAATTGATGTAAAAAAAAAAAGCCCAAATTTCATGCATGAGGAGATTATTCCAGATTTTCTTTGCATTATATTTTTTTTTTTTTAAATGATAAAATAAAGATATCAAGAGAAACAGCAAAAGAGAGAAATACAGAATGAAAAACAAACATGCAGGACAAATTTTGTTTGTAAATATTAGTAAAACTTATGATTATGAAAGAAAAATAACGATACTAAAAAAAAAAATTCCTTGTCAAATATACACGAACAAGAAGGAAATTAATTAATATTAAGTGTTTATAAATAATACACCTCAATGGCATATATTGGTAATAAAAAAATCAAATATTATTTATATATTAGCTTATTATGTAGGTTTCTTAATAGTAATAAGTTTTTAATGGTATAAGTTAAACATCCACGTTGCATAATTGTATTTACAATTAAGTATATGCATGAAGAAAAAGTATAACCAGAATAAACCGTTTCAATCCAACAATAAATAAAATTCATCGGATACCATTAATTATATTAATTTTCCGTTATGATCATTTATTATTATATGATATTATTATATCTATTTTATTTTATTTTATTTTACTGGTGAACAAATAATCAAATATTAAAGAATAACACAACAAAATAAGAATATAAAAACATTCGGACGTGCACCCTCCCTCACTCGACTAGGCTATTTTCAAACACCTAAACCTGCTGATTGAGGGCGCTAAACAGCTAAACAAGAACCGGGTTTGTTTGGTTAACGTTGTCGTCTGATCGATCGTTTTTCTTGATCGTTGTCTTGTTCTCTCACAATAAACGGGTTTCGGCGTTCTTGATCGTTTTCTTGGCTTCTTGTCAAACGGCGTTCTTGATCGTTTTCTTGGTCACGTAAGTTAGCTTTCATTGACAACCTCGTATCAAATTTTGATGTTTTGGTTTTTGTCTCTCCTCGTACCTTTTCGGCTTCAGGTTGTTTTCCTTTGTTGAAGCCAATGCATGATTTATATGTCTTTTTTGTAGTATAGTTGTGTTGTTGAGTGATGACATTATGTTTTATGTTTACTGTGGGGGTAGATCACCTTTTCCCTCTTTAGAAACAAATGTTAGATTTCCTTCTGTTTAGTTTTTTTGCTAACGATGGATAGAGAAGATCAGAATATACGGTGACTGACGGTATTCTAAAGGATTACACTATTACTATCCAAACAAAATATAGTTAGGGATGAATAAATATGTTATTTTAATTTTTCTTTTCATTCTTTTTATATTCCACTTCCACATGTTGGTTCACCTCCTACTTTATTTACCCTCTTGTTCCCAAATAAAGGCTTAAACTCTGATATATGCTAAGCCTGCAAGAGTTATTACTATTTACATCATTGGGAATTAGTTATTACTTTTTATTGTATTGTTTTGCGGAAATATCATACTTCTTGGTGTTAAACCCATCGTTTGATCGTTTTCTTGGCTTCTTGTTGAAGATTTTACATTGCACTAAGGTTGTCGTGTCTGATCAGAATCAGTCTCCAATGGCGTTTGAAGATGTTAAGCGGAACAGGAGCAGGAAAAGAAAGCTTCTGGTCAATGAGAGAGTCGAGGTAAGGAGGCTATATAGTAAAGCTTCTTGTATGTTTTGTAACTTTCTGTTTTCTTTTTAATGCTAAATAGTTCTTTCTTTCTTTTTTTAAATAAAGATATGATCTTTTTTATTTATGAATTTCTTGGGTCAATTTCGTTGTTTGTTTTGTACTTTTCTGTGTTCTTATAGGTAATTTTTTGGGTTCTTTGTTTTCTTGGATTACACAATTGGTCTATTAATATTGTTGTTACGCCAATAATCTATAAATCTTTTAAAGTTTTTATGGGCTCTCTGTTATTGTGTTTGTATCTTTGTTTACAACTCTTTGATGTCCTGTTTTGTTTACAACTCTTCCATGTCCTGTTTACAACTCTTCCATGTCCTGTTGTCAATTTATGGGGTTCTCATTCACTGTCCACAAGAATCCACCCCCTGTGCATTCTTGTCACTGTGAATATTATGTAGTTATGTTTCATGTGTTTTCGTTTCTTGTTTGAGTGTGGTATAGACATGTCACCGTACATGCATGTCTTATGTGTGTTATGTTACTATTACTATAATATTAAATGCTTCTCCAGTCCGCTATATTTTAAAGAAATAAAATATCATATTACCTATGGTTTAATTTTAATCCCTTCATAGTTGTCAATTTACTACTACTTTATGTATAACATGAATGTGGTGATCTTTTCATATGAAGTTTCCGGTTAAAGAAATTGAAACATTAAATTTTTTTTTATTTACTTTATTTTCAGATTAGGAGTATGGAAGATGGTTTTTTGGGCTCATGGCACCAAGGGATAGTTATCAACTGTGCGAAGCGGAAGCGTCGTGTCAGATATGACAACTTTTTAGATGAAGCTGGATCAAATCATCTTGTCGATGTGGTAGAGGTTTCACCCGTTTTGGATGGTGGTAGTTCTTCTTTTTCTTCTACAGATGGTTGCAATGAACGTGGGATCATTAGACCACTGCCTCCTCTGATTGAATTGGGGGTATGGGACCTTGCATTTGGTCTATGTGTTGATGCATTTTATGAGGATGCTCGGTGGGAAGGTGTTATATTTGATCACTGCAATGGAATGGAGGAAAGGAGCGTATTCTTCCCAGACTTGGGTGATGAACTGAAGATTGGAATTGATCAATTGAGGATCACTCAAGATTGGAATGAAGCTACTGAGAATTGGACGCCACGAGGGAATTGGATGTTTCTTGAAGTGATTGAAGAGTGTGAGCAGTTTTCCTATATTGCAGTTTCATTTAAGCAAATTTGGTTTGATTTAAGGAATAGAAAGGAATTTGATAAAATAAGGGACTGGACTTGTAATGTGAAAGACTTGTGGAGAGACCTTGTAAGGGAGATAGTTGGTGATTACTTTACTCTCACGCTAGAAGAAGTTTGCAAAGTCTTGGACCTTCCGCGTGCTTTCTTGAAAGAAACACCAGAGCTGGAGTCAGTTGAACATACTGATATTGTTCATTGTGATGCTAGTCCTAGTAATGATGTACTTGGTTCTAAAATTGGAATATCTGATTGCCCTATGGAAAACTTGCTAGATACTGATCAAAATGGTGGTGGCATCTTTTGCATTCAAGAGAAATATGATACAAATCCTTTGGTGGATGGTGCATCTGAGAAAGAAATTGTGTTGGTAGAAGAACCTGAGTCTCAAAAGGAAATTTCCTGCTATGATGCTGGTGAAGTAATTTCAAATTCTAGCTATAATGAAAGAAGTGAAAAACGTAAACGCTCTACGTCCATATATTGGCAACCTCTGGTGCTATCTGAAGTTGAATTTTGTCCTGAAGTTATTAATCAATATGCAGTTGGATGTGAGAGCAAGATGTCTAGGGAAGGTTTGAACACAAAAGTAAGAAAGCATCTAGCATATCTTGGATGGAAAATTGAGTGGACTATACACAAAAGTTATCCTGGGCAAAGGCGATACAGGTACAAGTCACCAAATACACAGGGCAAGAAGG
>JAVKPL010003237.1:0-19293 GCA_032173675.1 Gastrolobium villosum
ACAAGATTTTCCAAATACCAATTGATAAGGGACATACCAACCAAAAGACTTGTGCACCATATAGCGCATCATCCAACCTCTTAGACCAATCCTTCAAAGAATTCCCAACAGTCTTCTCTAGAATCCTCTTTAGTTCCCTGTTAGAAACCTCTACTTGGCCACTTGTTTGTGGATGATAAGGTGTAGCAACCTTATGTTTGACACCATATTTAGCCAACAAGTTATCAAACTGCTTGTTACAAAAATGAGTGCCTCCATCACTATGGCCCTAGGTACACCAAACCTGGTGAATATGTTTTTTCTCAAGAAGTTCATAACCACCTTAGCATCATTAGTGGGAAGAGCAACAGCCTCAACCCACTTGGAGACATAATCAACCGCAACAAGGATGTATTGGTTGGAGAAGGATGAAGGAAATGGTCCCATAAAATCTATCCCCCACACATCAAATAATTCTACCTCTAATATGCTGTTTAGAGGCATTTCATTCTTACGAGAAATGTTTCCAGCTCTTTGGCATTTATCACATTTTTCCACATAATCCCTTGCATCCTTGAATATAGAAGGCCAATAATAACCGCTCTGCAGAACTTTTTGAGCAGTCCGATTACCTCCAAAGTGTCCTCCATAGTCTGATGCATGGCAGTGCCACAGGATCTCATGAACTTCGAATTCTGGCACACACCTTCTTATAATTCCATCAGCACACTGGAAGTACAAGTAAGGATCATCCCAATAAAATCTCCTTGCATCTCTAAGGAACTTTTTCTGTTGTTGCCTCGTAAGGTTGGGTGGCAGCTCTTTTATCACTTTGTAATTGGCAATATCTGCAAACCAAGGAGGTAGAAATATAGCCATTACTTTTTCATCAGGAAAATGATCATTTATTTCTTTCTCAGGACCATCCTGTAATTCTTTTTCCTGAATTCGTGACAAATGATCTGCCACTTTGTTCTCCACTCCAGCCTTATCTCGAATCTCCAAGTCAAACTCTTGTAATAAGAGCATCCACCTGAGCAAACGAGGCTTTGCATCCTGCTTATTCATTAAATACTTGATAGCAGAGTGGTCAGTAAACACTATCACCTTGGAACCCAACAGATAAGATCTAAATTTGTCTAATGCATATACTACTGCTAGCATTTCTTTTTCAGTGGTGGCATAATTTACTTGTGCCTCATTTAAAATTTTGCTAGCATAATATATAACATGTAACAATTTATTCTTCCGTTGGCCAAGGACAGCACCTATTGCATAGGCACTAGCATCACACATGAGCTCAAAAGGTAAATTCCAGTCAGGAGCTACTAGAATGGGAGCTGTAGTGAGCTTTTCTTTCAACAGATTAAAAGCTTCAAGGCATGCATCATTAAATTGAAACTCAGAATCTTTTTCTAAAAGTTGGCTTAAAGGTTTAGCAATTTTAGAAAAATCTTTTATGAATCTCCTATAAAACCCAGCATGTCCTAGAAAACTCCTAATACCAGTCACATTATTAGGAGGAGGCAGTTTCTCAATTAACATCAATTTGGCCTCATCTACCTCAATCCCTTTTTTAGATATTTTATGTCCTAGGACAATTCCCTCCTGTACCATAAAATGACATTTCTCCCAGTTAAGTACAAGATTTGTGTTTTGGCATCTTTTTAACACATGAGTTAAATTTAACAAGCATACATCAAAACAAGAGCCAAAAACAGAGAAATCATCCATAAATACCTCAAGGATTTTCTCCACCATATCAGAAAAAATGGAGAGCATGCACCTTTGAAATGTGGCAGGTGCATTACATAGACCGAATGGCATCCGTCTATAAGCAAAGACTCCAAAAGGGCAAGTGAAAGCTGTTTTCTCTTGGTCTTCTGGTGCTACTGGGATTTGGTTATACCCAGAATATCCGTCCAAGAAACAATAGTAGTTGTAACCTGCCAATCTTTCCAACATTTGATCAACAAAAGGAAGTGGAAAGTGATCTTTCCTTGTTGCAGCATTTAACCTTCGGTAGTCCACACACATTCTCCAACCAGTAATAGTTCTAGTTGGAATAAGTTCATTTTTCTCATTATGAACTACGGTGATACCTCCCTTTTTCGGAACAGTCTGCACTGGGCTTACCCAAGCAGTATCCGAAATTGGGTAAACCATACCAGCATCAAGAAGCTTTACAACTTCTTTTCTCACAACCTCTTTCATTGTTGGATTGAGTCTTCTTTGTGGTTGCCTTACTGGTCGGATTTCATCCTCCACTAGAATTTTATGTGTACAAAATGAGGGATTAATACCCTTCAAATCAGAAATTGACCACCCTATGGCAGTCTTGTGCTCTTTCAACACTTGAATCAGTCTTGTTTCTTGTTCAGAAGACAACCCTTTGCTAATGATAACAGGGTAAGTCTCTTCTTCCCCCAAGAAGATATACTTGAGAGTTTCCGGAAGTTCCTTCAACTCCACCTTTGGGGCACCATCTTCCTTGTCAGAATCTTTCTTTTTAAGGATTTCAAATAACTCATTTTTCTCTTCCTTGAAAAGAATCATTTCCTGTCCCACAGGTGGTTCAGTAGATTGTTGACTAGAAGATACTTCTTCTTCCACCACTTGCTCAATGATATCAAGTCGGAAACAATCGCCCTTATCAGAAGATTGTTTCATGGAGTCAAAGACATTGATGGTGATGGTCTCATCATTCATCCTTAACTCTAACCTGCCATTTTCCACATCAATCATGGCTCGAGCAGTGGCCAAGAAAGGTCTTCCCAATAATAAGGGCATTTCAGTACCCTCTTCCATGTCTAATACCACAAAATCAGCTGGGAAAATGAACTTATCCACTTTAACAAGAACATCTTCAATAACACCACTTGGTCTCCTCAAAGATCTATCGGCAAGTTGCAAAGAAACCATAGTGGGTTTTAACTCAGTAATTCCCAGAGATTTGCAAACTGATAAAGGCATCAGGTTAATACTTGCCCCAAGATCACATAATGCTCTGCCAACATCAGTGTTACCAATAGCAATTTGAATATTGAAGCTTCCTGGATCACTTAATTTGGGTGGAAACTTCTTTTGTATGATAGCACTACACTCTTCAGTGAGTGTCACTGTCTGGCATTCTTGCAGCTTATGTTTTCTTGACAACAAATCTTTCATGAACTTTGCATAGTTGGGCATGTTAGACAAAGCTTCAGCAAATGGTATGTTCACATGTAATTTCTTGAAAATATCAAGAAATCTTGAATATTGCTGCTTTTGAACATCTTTCTTGAATCGTTCTGGATAAGGTGCCATAGCCCTAACATATTCAGGATTCAGTTCAAATTTCTTGTTGTCAGCAGCAATAATTTGTGGCTCTTCTTCTTCATTTTTTTTAACATGTCCTTCAGTTTCAGAAGGAATCACCACTTCTTCTGGCTCTTTGGCATTTTCATCGGCCTCCACATTTGTGATTGGCTTTGGTTGAGTGACCTCCTTAGGCTTTGTTGGAGGAGTCAACACCTTACCACTTCTTGTAGTTATTGCCAAACAATCATCCTTCGGATTGGTGACTGTATTACTAGGAAATGTACCTGGAGTTCTTTCAGCCACCTGCTTTGCTATCTGGCCAATTTGGTTCTCCAAATTTTTGATAGAAGCTTGTGTATTCCTAGTGTTTGCTCGAGTCTCCTCCATAAAAGCATTTGAATGTTGGGCCATTTGTCCCACTAGCTTTTCTAAATCAGAAGGTTCCTTTGGTTGAACTGGTGGTGGTTGCAAATAATTATTTGATTTGAAATCAAGACCAGTACCTTGCACCTTCCGCTGGAAATTATTGTTTCCTGGATGAAAATTCTGATTTCTTGAAATATTATGTGGTTGGGGTCGCTGGTCATACCACACACCATTTACGTGCACCTGTTGAGGAGGATCATCAGATAGTAATGTTGGACATTCATTAGACTCATGATCATCCTTGCAATATTCACAAACAACTGCAGCAGCTTGAGCTTGTACATTAGAAAACTGCATCTTATCTACCCTTGAGGTTAGATTTGCTAATTGTTGTGATAGCAATTTATTCTCAGCCAGGACTGCATCATTATTATCTAGGTGCAAAATTCCCTTCTTAGGCTTGGCTGTCAAACCTTCATTTTCGTTGGCAACCATTCTTTCAATTAACTCAAGAGTCTCATTTGCTCTCAAGGATTTGATGCTGCCACCTGCTGCACCATTCAATACCATCCGCACTTCAGGTTTACACCCATTAAAAAAAATTCTGACTTGATCACCATTAGTCATGGGGTAATGAGGACATCTCCTCATCAGATCCTTAAAGCGGTTCCATGCTGCACATATAGTTTCACCCTCAGCCTGAGTGAAATTGGTGATATCATTCACCATCTGGTTGAACCTCTCCATGGAAAAGAAATCAGCAAAGAATTTATTTGAAAGAATCTCCCATGATGGAATACTTCTTGCTGGTTGCCTTTCCAACCAATTCAAAGCCTTGCCTTTAAGAGCAAAGGGAAACAGTCTCAGCCTGACTGCATCATTGGACACCTGGGGGTGCTTGGTTGAGTCACAGATCATCAGAAATCTGTCAATGAACCTGTGAGGGTCCTCATCCGCCTCTCCGCCAAACTGAGCTCGCTCTACCAATTGAATGTTGGCAGATTTGAGCTCCCAATTGTTGCCCGTTTCTGGATGAATAATGCTTGAATTAGGTCTGTTGAATGCTGGTGTGAGGATTGTATCCATGAGTGGATTGTCCACTTCATTATTGTTCCCAGCCATTGTTTTTGCTTCTTCGAACAGAATTCCCAACTCGTTGAATGCAAGCTTTTTCCGAGCAAGTTTTCTGTTCCTCTTTTCTGCTCTAGTGATTTCCAAATTAAGTGGAAATTCTGGGAGAGTACCTCGCATACAACTTCAGAAAAGAGATTAGTAGCACTGTTCAAATTAAAATAAATAAAGAAAATAAAAATATTCACAAATATTAACAAATCCAATCCTAAAGATCAAGATTATATGATATCAGAAACGCTAATCCCCGGCAACGGCGCCAAAAACTTGATGCTCTCCGGCAAGTATACCGATCGCACAAGTAATAAAATGATAAGTAAAGTTCGTCTCCACAGGGATTGGGATCTAATATCAATTAAACTTTTTCTCAAAGAATGGAAGAATTCAAATAGGGTTTTGACAAATATTGTCAATTTGATGGAAATTGAATTTTGAAAATAAAAGACTTGTTTTTGTGTTTTTAGATTGAAGAATAAAACAATAAAATTAAAAATTGATTTGTAAAGAAGATGAGAAAAACATTGTAGCCAGGGTTCATTCACCAAATGATCCCCGCTTTTTACTCCGGATTGATTTACACTAATTATTTATATAATCACTCAGATAAATTATCCTCTAAAAAAGAGTTAATAGTTAACCCTCAATTCCTTGCAAGGTTAACCCTTTAATCCCATGAGAAACCCCAATTCCTTGCAATGTTTCTCAAGGGATCAAGCAATGGGCGTGATAATTTAAGCATCTGCAATCGTATACACGTCTATTCCTAGCACGCATACAGATTGTTATCTTACCCCCTTTCGAGATCAAAACCCCAATATTCCTATCTAGGGTTTTGATCCTCAGAATATCCCCAACTATTAGATCGATCAATTCTAACAAAGGGAATATCAAGTTCGCACAGAGTAATGATAAAGATAATTATATAAATCAAAAAACATAAACCAATCCTTCATATCAAGGGTTCACATATGGATCGTGACCCTGACTACAATAAAAATGATCTAGCCGATCAACATCATGATCGCTGATCTAAAATTCAACATAAAATTAAAACAAAAGATAAAGAAATACTAGATGTAGATGAAGAACGAAGAACATCCAATGCCCTTCTCCTCCAATCTTCAGATCTGTCTCTTAACCTGTATCTGTGTTTTTCCTTTTTTCAGATCTGCCAAGTCTGCTGACCTAGTTGCATAAGAGGTACTTTTATAATATTTTATTTCCTTTCCAAAAGTACCCCTCAGAAAACACGGAGATCCGTCCCGCAGACCGGCGCCGGTTGGCACCGAATTGGCGCACGATTGCGCCACTCCAAATTGGCGCTGGGCAGCGCCACTTCTTCAATATATATGGCGCTAGTTAGCGCCACCTTGTTACTATTCATTGGCGCTAACTAGCGCCAACTTCATTTGCATTTAGGCGCTA
The DNA here is from genome assembly GCA_032173675.1 of Gastrolobium villosum. Classification (NCBI taxonomy): domain Eukaryota; kingdom Viridiplantae; phylum Streptophyta; class Magnoliopsida; order Fabales; family Fabaceae; genus Gastrolobium; species Gastrolobium villosum. Next base: position 6,202 of record JAVKPL010003237.1, read on the forward strand.
GCTAGCGCCAGTCCACTGTCTTGCGGCGCTAGCTTGCGCCGTTTCCTTTGTAAATTGGCGCTGCCTTGCGCCAACCTTCTGTCTTGTTGCGCTGAGACGCGCCGCTTTCTATCGTAAATGGGCGCTAGGTTGCGCCAAACTTCTGTAATATTGCGCTGAGCAGCGCCACTTTCTTCATTAGTGGGCGCCAGGTTGCGCCAAGGTTCTGTCTTGTTGCGCTGAGGAGCGCCACTTTGTTGCTACCTAGCGCCACTTTGATGTGCTCGCTGCAACCCGCGTCATGCTTGGAACTCATAGTGTGCTATAATTTTCCTGTAAAAATACAATTAAAATGTGAATATTATTGACATTCAAAGAATCAATATAATTAGCCAATATGTATTTAATTTGCTCTCTTATGACTCAATTCTTGTCAATTTTATCACAGAAAAACCACACCTGCCAGAGGCACATCATAATCCCATATATGCTTATTGACGAGTCTCCAATTTATAATGTATTAAGGTTAATATGAGCATGGAATTGATTTAAAATTAATTAAAAGTTATAAGAATTATAATTAAAGTGTTATTTTATTCTCATAAAAATTCTTATATTTTACAGTAATTTTTAGCTCAATAAAAAGATAAATCGGAGAGCTCAAGTGGATTTATTTTGAATTTCTGAATCATATAATTGATTGAAAATCTTATTGAAGATTCTCTTGAATGTTTTTAAGGAAATTGTTTCATTTAAATATAAAAGAAAAGATTTATGATTGGAGATTATAGTAAAGATTCCATTGAAGATATTATGGAAAATTAAAAGATATAGTTTCATCAATATAAAAAAGTGGCACATTCAGACAAAAAGGGAGCTTTTGAATAATTAAAAAGAGTAAATCCTACTTTGGAGAGAGAAACACACGTCTTTTATGTTTTGGAGCCTCGGGAGCGGTTTGAATTCAAGAACAAGCTGGGAGTTTTGAGAATTCTTCACGCCATCACACCAATGGAGTTTGGGGGATTTTTCTTACTTTCTCTTGTCTTTGATTTCGCTATTTTAGGCTAAATTTTTATGTAGTTAAGGGTAGATGGAACCCAATTGAATTATTATGTTTATGGATTAAATTATCTCTTTAATTTTCCTTTTTATAATTGAATGAATTTATCTATGTTTAATGTTTTATGTGGGTTTGCTCCTTGTAGATTGATTTAGGGGAATTGTATGACAATAGGGATGTTGGTGCATGAACCCTGATTTGATAAATCATAATCCTTGTGATCTAGGGATAGACATAGGATAATTATGCAATCTTTAGATCCTTGTTGTTAATGCATGTTTTCTTGGGAACAACCGGGGAACTAGGATTCTTTTAAGATCACATAGAATTAAGATAACAAAGGATTAAACCTTAATTACTTTAGAGGAATCGATTGGCATTATATTAAGGGCAGTTATTTGATTGTTTAATCCATAACATAAGAAGGATATTGGGGGAAATCAAAACCTTAACTACGATTTTTCTTGATTTTCAAAACCAAATTCTTTTTCTTTACTTGCTTTAAATTCTGCAATTGCATGTTCTTACTTGTTCTTGATTTTCTTCCTTTTTATCTTAAATTCGATTGTCCAACTAATTCATTGTTAGCAAACTAGTGCTTGAAAATCAATCATCGTGGGAACGATCTCGTACTCAGTACACTTTTATTACTTTTATGACCGGTGCACTTGCCGAAGTCGCAACACTTACTCCAATGGAGAATGGATTGTGACAATGATCCTATCTATATGATGATTTTGATAAATAACAAGATTGTGACAATGATCCAATCTATGATTATTTTGATGGAGAGCAATATTATGACGGTAATAAAGTCTTTGATGACTTTGATGGAGAATCAGCAGAGAATGTTCTCTTGTCGTGTTCTATGAGATGCAAATGACCAAGGGTTGAAGCCCAACAACATATTCATGATTTTTAGATATTCTCAAAGCTTGCGGCATTGTTACTAATCAGATGTCTAAGTGTGTTGGAGTTCAGCATACAAACAAGGTGTTTGATAGGATGATTATGAAAGATTCAGTGTTACTAATCAAATTCTTTTTGGGCATGCTCAACAAGGCCATGCAAGTTAGCCATTGAATTTTTCATTTAGTTTGGTGCAATATAATTTTAAGAACATTAATATGGATGCAAATGTGGTAACTTGGAATACTTTGATGTATAAGTTTTCATACAAGGATGAGCAAACAATAGTGGTCTCCGAGATCTTCAAGTTGATGATTCCATATGGTTTTGAGCCTGACGTGATACCATGTACTTTTGTTATATTTGGTATTGTGAAGAGTTTCTATAACGAGAAAATGTTTGATATATTTAAGCAAATGTTACATCATGTGTTCTACCCACATTCAGTTATCATTGATGAAGATGAAGCATATTTGAGGGAGAATTTTTTCCTGGTGTGAGAATGATGCACTTGGAATTGGCTTATATAGGAAGACTTAGATTTGGAACGTGATTTGATTTCTTTTCTTGATCTTTTAAATTATTAGGTTAATTTGATTTTAATTATTTCCTTATTATTTAGATATGTTTAATTAATACTGATTGATTTGTTATATTTAAATTTTCCTTTTTTTAGATATATTTTAATTGTATTTTGGGGTTATTTGACACTTAAAATGGTGTTTAGGATTCCAGGAGTTGAATATTTTGTTATTTTCAAAATTATAATTAAAAACTTAGAATTTCTCTTTTATCAAATTCAGGTTTTTGTCACTTTTCTATATGTCATATATAAAAAGCCCAAAATAATTAAAAGTAAAACAATTCTAAGTGGATTACTTGGTCTAGCACTAAAGCTCTCTCAGTTGTCACCGAATTTCTTCTATTAAATCATGTGAACTCATTAATACATTATCAAGTCATTGCGAAGGTAAATAATAATAAGAAAGAACAATACTATTTAGTATAAAATATTTTGTATATAGAAAAATAATTATTCATGATTAATAATTAATCATAATTGAAGAGATATAAATTTTTTTTTGCAGAAAATACGTAATTGATAAACAATAACAATTACTTTGCACTTTTTTCTATTATAATGATACATCATTTAACATTTATAATAATAATAATAATAATAATAGTCAACGGAGATAAAATATCGTTGTAAGAGATGGTAAAAAAAGGTTATAACTATAACCTTCCTCATAATAATAATAATAATAATAATAATTATTATTATAATAATAATAATAATAATAATATTTCAAAAAATGAATTTGCAAAATCAACCCATTTCAAACACAAGTGTTTTGAATTTTATAATTCTGGTTTTAGCGGTTGGTACGTGTACCCTCCCATGAGGGACAAAAGAGCTTGTGAGCCTGTTACATGTAATATATAATTTCCAATGAAGAATAACCATGTCAACTGTCAAGCAGTGTAATTTGAAAATATATCAATGAAAAATTTCCACAATCAATTTTTAATCATAAAAAAAAAATGAGTCACGTTATTCAATTTCATCACCATGTCCCCCCAGGATATAAAGTCTTCGCATGTACTATAGAGAAATCCGAATTCACAACCAGAAAGACAATAAGCAACAAGTTGCAGCTTGAATTTTGAAGCCATTCACACTATCTTAAGGACTTGGCCTTTTTTTTTTCTCAATAGAATTTTTTATTAGAAACCGTAACCTCTCTCACCCAACCTAACTGATCTAGACAGATCGTATCGTATATTAGATCACCAAAAGTTTTATTAAACAAAAAGAGTTGAAGTTGGACTTGATAGAAAAAAGATATGGTACATTGCTACCTATTGTACTTTTATTTTTAGCATGACAATCTCTTTCAAATTATTTTGCTTATTCACTCCTAATGGCGTATAGAAAATATATAAATATCTAGATATTTCCACATAAACTTTTTCTCGTGAACTTTAATTTGTTAAATATGACTCATATTTCGCATTTAGATGATGATCCTTGTTGATGAGAAATATAGAAAAAGCCAACAGAGCTGTGTTCATGAATAGTTATTGTTATTTAGGGTTTCAAAGCTTATTTATATTCCCCTTATAAATAAAATGTTTGCTAACAAGTGCGGTGAGAAGAATATAAGTAAAACATTATTGTTAGATGTAGCCTATGAATCAAGATAAATTTGTATCGCCATTATTTCTTCCCTCTCTCTTTTTTTTTTTTGCATTTGTGTGGGTGATTGTTTAGTGCCTAAGTAATTTGCTTCACCATATGAACACATAATTTTGTCAAAAAAAAATGTACTTTTAATCAAGAAAATGATAAAAAATAATAACAAAAAATGATAAAAAAAAGTTGTAAATTTGACCAATAGTAAAAGTTATGCAAATCAATATCAATATCAACAACACATTTAACCCAAGCTAATTGAGGTTGTAATAGATGAACCTAATGATAAATAAGAGATATTAAATAAATAAAATAATAATAATAATAATAACAAAATGTGAAGAAAAGTGTTCATTATTATTATTATTATTATTTTCTTTCCCCTCTTTATTTAAACGAAGAGCTTATAATTCTCATGTAATATCAAAATGGAAAATTGTTTTACACACCATCCGATTTTTATACTGACATGAGTCTCGTACATGACTTTTTCTAATATATGAATCTTACGTGATTTTTTGTCTCTATGATATAAAAATTCTCTTCTCATGTAACATCAAAATTATAAAACCCTCAAACGAATCACATCATTTACATTTTTAGTTTTCCTTTCTTTCCTGTCCATCTTAGACTTATTTTGGTTCTTGGACATAATTTTGTCCGCCGCCAAGCATTCTCGGGCCTAGATCTTTCTCCAACTCAAGCCCAATAGTCCAACGTGAAGATAAGAAAACTGGATTACTTTCCCAGTCCGGCCCTTTCTCCCGCTCTGAATCATTTTGTTTTCTAGTAAACATCACTGAAATGGGATTTCCGATCAGCACTGTTGCATTTAACAAGGATGAATAAAACTGAATTCATTCCATAATAGTTTAAAACAATACAACCTCATCTAATATATACAAGACCCATCACGTGAGCAAAGGAGGAAAGAAGAGAGGAAAGAAGAAAACTAATCCTAGCTAATCCTAACAGAATTACAGCTAAGATAACAACTTAACAGAAAGTTGTTGCTTAACAGAAAGTTGTTAAGGAGTTCTCTCATGATCAGTTCTCTCATGATCAGTTTGGACTTCTGGTATTACCCCCCCCCCCCCCCCCACAAGATGGGCGTAAGATGCTCAAGACACCCAGCTTGAAGATAGCAGAACAAAAAATGGAAGAAGACAAGGGCTTAGTGAAGACGTCGGCCAGTTGATCAGCTGAGGAAACAAGAAGCAAACGAATAAGACCAGAGACAAGTTTTTCCCGTGTAACATGACAATCAAGTTCTATATGCTTAGAACGTTCATGAAAAGTGGGATTATCAGCTAAGTAGATGGCAGATCGATTGTCACAGTAAATGGAAGCAGGCTTGATCCAGGGAAGATGAAGATCATCAAAGAGATATTTGAGCCATTGCAACTCACAAGAAAGGCTAGCAAGAGCACGGTATTCTGCTTCAGATGATGATCTAGAAAAAGTGGATTGTTTCTTGGATTTCCATGAAACCAAGGAAGAACCCACAAATACACAGAATCCAGTGACAGATAGACGAGTATCAGGGCAACAAGCCCAATCGGCATCAGCAAAGGCTTTCACATGTAAATCACCAGAGACCGGAAAGAATAAGCCACTGCCAGGCGAGTTCTTGACATAGCGTAATACACGATGAGCAGCATGCATATGAGTGTCGGTAGGAGTGGAAACAAATTGTGAAAGTTGATGCACAGCAAAACATATATCTGGACGTGTAGTAGTGAGATAAAGTAAGCGTCCAATCAACCGTCGATATGGAGCAGGATCTGATAAAGGACAACCATGAGAACGACTAAGTTTGACCTGTGTATCCATTGGAGTAGAAAAGGGCTTAGAACCAAGAAGACCAGCATCTTCCAAAAGCTCAAGAGCATACTTCCGTTGGTTTAGCACAATACCTGTTTTGGACCGAGCAACCTCCAAGCCTAGGAAAAAATGAATGTTACCAAGATCTTTTATCTTAAATTCACCATCTAGGAAAGCCTTTACTCGTTGTATCTCAGAAAGAGAGTTGCCCGAAAGGATGATATCATCCACATAGACCAAGAGAACAGTGAAGTTATTGGAATCATTCAATACAAAAATGGAATGATCTGCCTTAGCTTGAACATAACCAATGGAAACCAAAGCTGAGGATAACTTAGCATACCATTGCCTGCTTGCTTGCTTGAGGCCATAGAGGGACTTGTTCAGCTTACAAACAAGTTTGGACGTAGCAAGGAGACCTTGAGGTTGATCCATATACACATCCTCATAAAGATCACCATGGAGAAAGGCATTATTCACATCCAACTGTTCTAGATACCAACCTTTAATGGCAGCAACAGCCAGCAATGTTCGAACTGAAGTGAGCTTTGCAACAGGAGAAAAAGTATCAAAGTAGTCAACTCCTTCTTGCTGAGTGAAACCCTTAGCCACTAGACGGGCTTTATAACGTTCAATCGATCCATCTGAGCGGTATTTAATCTTGTATACCCATTTACATCCGATGCATTGTTTGCCTTGAGGGAGCTCCACCAATGACCAAGTGTTGTTTTGAGCAAGAGCAGACAACTCAGCTTGCATAGCCAATTGCCAATGCTCATATTTGGAAGCTTGAGAATATGTATGAGGCTCAAAATGAATGGAGGAGTTAAAACAAAAACTCTTATAAGAATCAGAACAATTGTTATAGGACATGACATCAGACAACGGATATTTGACAGATGCATGAATACCTGGAGGGATACTGGAATGTTGAGCTGTTGAGAGGCCACAGTGATAGTCTAATAGGTAATTAGGAGCCGTATGTAAGCGTGAGGATCGACGGAGAGAAGGTAAATTTTCTGGATCATCAGCAGCGTGATTCATGGTAGCAATGTCAACATCAGCAGCGTGATTCAAGATAGGAATATCAACATCACCAGCGTGATTCATGGTAGTAATATCAGCATCATTGACTACTGTGGTGGCATGAGGAGGAGATGTATCCATAGGACAAGTAGGAAGTAAAGTTGTTAAGTCAACATCAACAACAACTCCACTGTTTGGTGTTATAGTAGGTTCAGGATTTGTGGCATAGGGATTAACTGCTTCTGTATAAAGATGTTGCTGTGATATAGGTACGGGTTCTGTATTTGTGGAAGAAAAGGGAAAGGTAGAGTCAGGAGGCGATTGAAGTGAGGTAATAGGTGTGTAGGCTTTTTGAAAAGGGAACAAAGTCTCATAGAAGACTACATTCCTAGAAACCAACAAGGAGTGTGATGTGAGATCATAAAGTAAAAATCCTTTGGTCCCTTCTTTATATCCAAGGAATGCAGCCCTTCTGGCTCTTGGACTGAATTTGGTCCGATGTGATTTAAGAGTAGAAGCATAACACAAACTTCCAAATACTCTTAAGTGAGAAAGGTCAGGTAAAGAACCATATAAGCTCTCATAAGGAGTTTTGTTATCAAGGTTAGGAGATGAAGTGCGGTTAATAAGATGTGCTGCATGTGCCACAGCATATGGCCATAAGGTAATGGGTAATGAGGATTGGAAATACAGTACCCTAGCCACATTGAGTAAATGTTGATGCTTACGTTCAACTAGAGAGTTTTCCTCAGGAGTCTCAACACAAGTAACCTGATGGAGAATACCTTTTTCTGAGAAAATTTGATGCATGGAAAACTCATTTCCATTGTCACTACGAATGCACTTCACTGTGGTATTGAACTGATTCTCAACATAAGCTAGAAATTGTTTAATGTGTCCTCTAGTCTCACCTTTAGTTTTCATGAGCACAACCCAAGTGAACCGTGAATAACCATCAACAAGAGTCAGAAAATATTTATAGCCATGTATGGACAAACTGTTAAAAGGACCCCATATATCCACAGCTATAACATCAAATATCTTGGCTATTTTATTCTGTGAAATAGGAAAAGCAAGGCGTTTCTGTTTGGCCAAGTGGCAAGCATCACAAGGCTTTACATGATCATTATGAATAAAAGGAAATTTCAATGACATGATACGTAATACAGTATCTGAAGCATGACCCAAACGTCTATGCCATAAGGAAGAACTATCAGCAGAATAAGCTGATTTATTTATATCACAACTGCCTTTGCTTTGCATCTTGTGTGCACGCTTGACATCATCATTACAGACTATCACATATAGACCCCCCACTCGCTCAGCAGTACCAATCATCTCCTGGGACTGTGTCTGCTTGATATGGCAAAAGGCATCAAAAAATGTGAGGAAACAATCAAGTGAACTTAATAACTTTGAGACAGATATTAAGTTGACATGGAATTCGGGTACCAGAAGAACATCAGTTAAAATCAGTTTTGATGACAAATGAACCGAACCAGAAAAACTAGAAATGACTTGTGTTCCATCAGGAAGATTAATTGTGATTGGTTCAATCTTATGTAGACTCATGAAACAAGAAGGATTATGAGAAATGTGATCAGTGGCCCCAGTATCAACAATCCATTGATTACCTGAGATACCTGATGCATTGGTTTCAGCATTGGAAATCTGCACCACATTAGCATGATGAGATGTTGAAGCAACTATATTTTCAGATTTGTTGTTGTTCAGGATCGAGAGAATATGCTGATATTGATCTTGGGAAATATGATTATTATTCTGCATACTGGAATTATCACCTTCAGTTGACACATGATTTGCATTGCGAGGATCTGGAACCTTTGATCGATATCCAGGTGGATATCCATGTAATTGATAACATGTCTCCACAGTATGGTTTGATCTCCCACAATGAGTACAAACTCTACCTCCAAATCCACGTCCGGAACCACTTCTACCAGTAAATCCACGTCCTCTATTATATCTTCCACCATTTCCAGTGAAAGGTCTGCGATTACCATTATTCGCAGCATTGTTGTTGAACATAGCGAACGACTGAACATTATTGTTAACAATATTACCCGAATCAGATCCTAATTGCCGTTCCTGCTGGACAATCATGGAAAATACCTTGTTGATATTTGGCAAAGGATCAAGAATCATAATCTGTGACCTGAGAGAAGTATATTGGTCGTTCAATCCTTTCAAGAACCGAATCACATGATCTTTGTCACGATAAGCTCGTACTTTCATCATCGCTCCACAAGCACATGGAGGAAGATTCAGAGATGGACCTAATATCAAGTAAAAATTTTCTTAAAGAATATCAAGTAAAAAAGTTTTCAAATAGGGTTTGTGTGACAAATATTGTCAAATTGAGTGAAATTAAAAATAAAGACTTGTTTTTGTGTTTTTTGAATTGAAAAAGAAAACAATACAATTGAAAATTGATTTTTAGAAAAATATGAGAAAAGTATTGTAGCCAGGGTTCATTCACCAAATGATCCCCGCTTTTTACTCCGGATTGATTTATAAAAATCATTTATATAATCACTCAGATAAATTATCATCTAAAAGATTTAATAGTTAACCCTCAATTCCTTGCAGGGTTAACCCTTTAATCCCATGAGAAACCCCAATTCCTTGCAATGTTTCTCATGGGATCAAGCAATGGGCGTGATAATTTAAGCATCTGCAATCGTATACACGTCTATTCCTAGCACGCATACAGATTGTATCTTACCCCCTTTCGAGATCAAAACCCCAATATTCCTATCTAGGATTTTGATCCTCAGAATATCCCCAACTATCAGATTGATCAATTCTAATAAAGGGAATATAAAATTCGCACAGAGTAAAGATAAAGATAATTATATAAATTAAAAATCACAAATCAATCCTTCATGTCAAGGGTTCACATATGGATCGTGACCCTGACTACAATAAAAATGATCTAGCCGATCAACATCATGATCGCTGATCTAAAATTCAACATAAAATTAAAACAAAAGATAAAGAAATACTAGATGTAGATGAAGAACGAAGAACAACTCCAGTGCTCTTCTCCTCCAATCTCCAGATCTGTCCTTGAACCCTGTATCTGTGTTTTTTTTCTTTTTTTTTCAGATCTACCAAGTCTGCTGACCTAGTTGCATAACAGGTGCTTTTATAATGTTTTATTTCCTTTCCAAAAGTGCCCCTCAGAAAACACGGAGATCCGTCCCGCAAACCGGCGCCGGTTGGCACCGAATTGGCGCACGTTTGCGCCACTCCAAATCTTGGCGCTGGGTGGCGCCACTTTTTCACACAAATGGCGCTAGTTAGCGCCACTTTCACTATTCATTGGCGCTAACTAGCGCCAACTTCCTTTACTTTTAGGCGCTAGCTAGCGCCAGTGCACTGACTTGCGGCGCTAGCTTGCGCCATTTCCTTTGTAAATTGGCGCTCCCTTGCGCCAACCTTCTGTGTTATTGCGCTGAGAAGCGCCACTTTCTTTCGTAAATGGGCGCTAGGTTGCGCCAACCTTCTGTGATATTGCGCTGAGGAGCGCCAGTTTCTTCATGAGTGGGCGCTAAGTTGCGCCAAGGTTCTGTCTTGCTGCGCTGAGGAGCGCCACTTTGTTGCTACCTCGCGCCACTTTGATGTCCTCGCTGCAAAGTTCGTAATCTGGTGCGGTTTTGTGCCAGTTTGGTGCTGACCCGCGCCATGCTTAGAACTCATAGTGTGCTATAACCGTGGAAAATTGCATTAACAGGTTTTTTTGTAATTCTTCATTTATTTTCCCTGTAAAAATACAATTAAAAGGTGAATATTAGTGACATTCAAAGAATCAATATAATTAGCCAATATGTATTTAATTTGCTCTCTTATGACTCAATTCTTGTCAATTTTATCACAGAAAAATCACACTTGCCAGAGGCACATCAAACCATTCCCAGATTTAAACGTTGCTGTCCCCAGCAATGTAAAAGACTTAATCCAGGAAATATTCACTTAATCTAACATAACAATCATAGTCACTCTCAGACTCAATATGCCATGTATGCCTGACTCAATATCATGAACTTCCAATAATGCCATCAGCTTCTTAAATATATAAGTCTACATTGATTACCCCTCACACAGATAAATAATGTTCACTCAACACTCAGTGTTTAAGGGTATCATGAGCACTCAATTACTCAAAGCTATAACACTACCATATGCTTGATTATATTCTACAAAATTCTTGAAATTGAAGAATCAAACACATGCATTAATTGATCAAAAGGACTTCACAGGTTGTAACTTTGGCTGGGGTAATAGGTAGGAAAATTTGGATAGTAGCTCAAACAACCAAGAGATTGAAAACTGATATTATTTCATTTTTAACAATTTCAACTCAATTGTTTTGCTCCACTAACATTCCCACAGAATTCCGGGAATTCATTCCTTCCTGCCACCTTTTATTCTTTTCCTTTTTCTTGCTTTCTTTTTCTTTTTCTCTTTTCATTTTGCCCTTTCTTCTCTTTTTTTTTTTTTTTCTTGACCATTGTGGAGCTTACCTCACTTTCTTTACTTTATTTCCAACACTTTCAGTGATTCAATCTCAACCAAGGTAAGTTATATGGATATTGGCTAAGCCATTAATCAGGCCACAGGTCATTTTACAATAAATCAATTCAGGCTCAAAAGGGCTAGCAAGGGAAAATTTCATACAGGTGGGCTATTTTGGCCAATAGCTAATAAGAACAAAATGCCTTTGTCATATCAATCAATGCATGCATTACAGAGAAACAAATCAAGTTCTAGAGTATTACAACAGTGAGGCCTTTCAACAAAAATTTCAGTGTTTAGGCTCAAAACCTCACAGCTATGGTATCAATGTAGACTCAAGAAAATTGACTTCAGACATTATCAGAATTCACAATCTTAATTCAGACAACCAAGCAATCATGCAATCTAATTATGCCTATGCAATGTTATGTCAGAAAGTCATACAATATATTCCAAGAATTTAATCATGTACATTAAAAAGATGAGCACATTTAAACCTGGGATTTGTTCAAAACACACCATTTTTTTTTATTTTTTTTTTTTTTTTTTTTTTTTTTTTTTTTTTTTAAGATAACACAAAATAACTATAAAAATAACTAAAAATAAATAAATTACAAGAGTTAGAATATCTCCCCTGATCGAAGAATTGAAGTTCTAAGGTGCAAGCCAACCATTCCCAGATTTAGAGCATTGCTGTCCTCAGCAATAATTAGACCACAAAAATGACTGAAAACCTGCACAATAGAACAAACAGTGGCATATAGAAGAAACTATAATGCACACATCAAAATATCCGAATGTTTGAGGAATAATCTAACAAAAAGAAAATAATTGACCCTAACTACAACCTATGGTCATAATCAAAACAGCAAATTTAAGAAACAGAAAAATTAAGCTAAATACAATATATCTCCATCCGTAGGAGACATCAATCGTCCTCATCTTCAGAATCTTCCGTTGCCATCCTTCGAGCATCTTGGAATGGATCAGGAGCAGGACGATACAGCTCTGGGTCAATAAATGGCTGTGAAGGCATGGGAACATCAGCTGGAGCCGGAGCAGGATAAGGGTTTTGATACACAAAAGGAGGAGGAACTTCTGGATACACCGGTCGGAATGTTTCAAATGGCACAGTAGGATATGCATGCTCCAGGAATTGCTGAAAATACTCTCCCTGCATAAGAAGTTTCTCATTCTGAATAGAGATACGCTTGAACTGCTGCTGATTCTGAATAAACATCTGTGAAAGCTGTTGTTGCATCTCATAAAAAATCATAAGCAGGAGGAGGCCCTTGTGTAGTAACTGGAGTCGTATGAGCATAGTGTGCTTCTGAAGCATCCGACACAGGTACCTGAGGTATAATAGCCATATGTGGAACACGTGGAGAAGGAGGCCTACCAGCTTTGCGGCCTCTACTTCTGAAATCAACCTCAGATTTATCACAGTGATCTATGTATGTGTCCAGAGTCAATGTAGATGCAGGTCTCAATTCCCCCATATTTATTTTCCCATTCTGAGAATGGTTGAGTTATCCTTAGCCGCACCATCTCAGTT
>JAVKPL010003238.1:0-19245 GCA_032173675.1 Gastrolobium villosum
CCAAAATCTTCACAAAATCAATTTCTTTTGCATTTATTTTATTCATCCGTTTTCGACGGAATACATTTTTCGTCAAAAATCTTCGACGGAATCCATTTTCCATCGAAAAATTTCATAAAATCAATTTCTTTTGCATTTATTTTATTCATCCATTTTCGACGGAATTCATTTTCCGTCAAAAATCTTCGACGGAATACATTTTTCGTCGAAAAACTTCATAAAATCAATTTCTTTTGCATTTATTTTATTCATCCATTTTCGATGGAATCCATTTTCCGTCGAAAAACTTCACAAAATCAATTTTTTTTTCATTTATTATATTCATCCATTTTCGACGGAATTCATTTTCCGTCAAAAATCTTCGACGGAATCCATTTTCCGTCGAAAAACTTCACAAAATCAATTTCTTTTGCATTTATTTTATTCATCCTTTTTCGACGGAATTCATTTTCCGTAAAAAATCTTCGATGGAATCCATTTTCCGTCAAAAATCTTCTACGGAATCCAGTTTCCGTCGAAAAACATCACAAAATCAATTTCTTTTGCATTTATTTTATTCATCCGTTTTCGATGGAATTTGTTTTCCGTCGAAAAACCTCACAAAATCAATTTCTTTTGCATTTATTTTATTCATCCGTTTTCGACGGAATACATTTTCCGTCAAAAATCTTCGATGGAATCCATTTTCGGTCGCAAGACTTCATAAAATCAATTTCTTTTGCATTTATTTTATTCATCCGTTTTCGACGGAATCCATTTTCCATCAAAAATCTTATTCGGAATCCATTTTCCATCAAAAATCTTCTACGGAATCCATTTTCCGTCGAAAAACTTCAAAAAATCAATTTCTTTTACATTTATTTTATTAATCCATGTTCGACGGAATTCATTTTCCGTTGAAAAACTTCACAAAATAAATTTCTTTTGCATTAATTTAATTCATTCATTTTCGACGGAATACATTTTCAGTCAAAAATCTTCGAAGGAATCCATTTTCCGTCGAAAAACTTCACAAAATCAATTTCTTTTGCATTTATTTTATTCATCCATTTTCGACGGAATTCATTTTCCGAAAAAAATCTTCGACATAATCCATTTTCCGTCGAAAAACTTCACAATATCAATTTCTTTTGCATGTATTTTATTCATCTGTTTTCGATGGAATTTATTTTCCGTCAAAAATCTTCGACGAAATCCATTTTCCGTCAAAAATCTTGTACGGAATCCATTTTCCGTCGAAAAACTGAACAAAATCAATTTCTTTTGCATTTATTTTATTCATCTGTTTTCGACGGAATTTGTTTTCTGTTGAAAAACTTCACAAAATCAATTTCTTTTGAATTTATTTTATTCATCCGTTTTCGAAGGAATCCATTTTTCGTCGAAAAACTTCATAAAATCCATTTCTTTTGCATTTATTTTATTCATCCATTTTCGACGGAATTCATTTTCTGTCCAAAATCTTCGACGGAATCCATTTTCCGTCGAAAAACTTCACAAAATCAATTTCATTTGCATTTATTTTATTAATCTGTTTTCGACGAAATTCTTTTTCCGTCGAAAAACTTCACAAAATCAATTTCTTTTGCATTTATTTTATTCATCCATTTCCGACGGAATACATTTTTCGTTAAAAATCTTCAATGGAATCCATTTTCCATCGAACAACTTCATAAAATCAATTTCTTTTGCATTTATTTTATTCATCCATTTCCAAAATCTTCGACGGAATCCATTTTCCGTCAAGAAACTTCACAAAATCAATTTCTTTTGTATTTATTTTATTCATCCATTTTCGACGGAATTCATTTTCCGTCAAAAATCATCACAAAATCAATTTCTTTTGCATTTATTTTATTCATCCGTTTTCGACGTAATACATTTTTCGTCAAAAATCTTCAACGTAATCCATTTTTCGTCGAAAAACTTCACAAAATCAATTTCTTTTGCATTTATTTTATTCATCCATTTTCGACGGAATTCATTTTCCGTCAAAAATCTTCGACGGAATCCATTTTCCGTCGAAAAACTTCACAAAATCAATTTCTTTTGCATTTATTTTATTCATCCATTTTCGACGGAATTCATTTTCCGTCAAAAATCTTCGACGGAATCCATTTTCCGTCGAAAAACTTCACAAAATCAATTTCTTTTGCATTTATTTTATTCATCCGTTTTCGATGGAATTCATTTGCCGTCAAAAATCTTCGGCGGAATTCATTTTCCGTCAAAAATCTTCTACGGAATCCATTTTCCGTCGAAAAACATCACAAAATCAATTTCTTTTGCATTTATTTTTTTCATCCGTTTTCGACGGAATACAATTTTCGTCAAAAATCTTCAACAGAATCCTTTTTTCGTCTAAAATCTTCAACGGAATTCATTATCCGTCAAAATTCTTCGACGGAATCCATTTTCCGTCGAAAAACTTCACAATATCAATTTCTTTTGCATTTATTTTATTCATCCATTTTCGACGGAATTCATTTTCCGTCGAAAAACTTCACAAAATAAATTTCTTTTGCATTAACTTAATTCATCCATTTTCGACGGAATACATTTTCCGTCAAAAATCTTCGACGGAATCCATTTTGCGTCGAAAAACTCACAAAATCTATTTCCTTTGCTTTTATTTTATTAATCCGTTTTCGACGAAATCCTTTTTCCGTTGAAAAACTTCACAAAATCAATTTCTTTTGCATTTATTTTAGTCATCCGTTTTCGACGGAATACATTTTTCGTCAAAAATCTTCGACGGAATCCATTTTTGGTCGAAAAACTTCATAAAATCAATTTCTTTTGCATTTATTTTATTCATCCATTTTCGATGGAATTCATTTTCTGTCAAAAATCTTCGACGGAATGCATTTTCCGTCGAAAAACTTCACAAAATTAATTTCTTTTGCATTTATTTTATTCATCCGTTTTCGACGGAATTCATTTTCCGTCAAAAGTCTTCACAAAATCAATTTCTTTTGCATTTATTTTATTAATCCGTTTTCGACGGAAAACATTTTTCGTCAAAAATCTTCGACGGAATCCATTTTGCGTCGAAAAACTTCATAAAGTCAATTTCTTTTGCTTTTATTTTATTCATCCGTTTTCGACGGAATTCATTTTCCGTCACATTTCTTCGACGGAATCCATTTTCTGTCAAGAATCTTCTACGGAATCCGTTTTCCGTCGAAAAACTTCACAAAATAAATTTCTTTTGCATTAATTTAATTCATCCATTTTTGACGAATTACATTTTTCGTCAAAAATCTTCGACGGAATCCATTTTCCGTCGAAAAACTTACAAAATCAATTTCTTTTGCATTTATTTTATACATCAATTTTCGACGGAATCCGTTTTCCATCGAAAAAACTCACAAAATCAATTTTTTTTGCATTTATTTTATTCATCCATTTTCGACGGAATTCGTTTTCCGTCGAAAAACTTCAAAAAATAAATTTCATTTGCATTAATTTTATTCATCCATTTACGACGGAATACATTTTCCGTTGAAAAACTTCACAAAATCAATTTCTTTTGCATTTATTTTTTTCAACCATTTTCGACGGAATCCATTTTCCGTCGAAAAACTTTACAAAATCAATTTCTTTTCCAATTTATTTTATTCATCCGTTTTTGACGGAATTCGTTTTCCGTCCAAAAATCTTCGACAGATTTCCATTTTCTGTCGAAAGACTTCACAAAATCAATTTCTTTTGCATTTATTTTATTCATCTGTTTTCGATGGAATTCATTTTCCTTCAAAAATCTTCGACGGAATCCATTTTTCGTCGAAAAACTTCACAAAATCAATTTCTTTTGCATTTATTTTATTCATCCATTTTCGACGGAATTCATTTTCCATCAAAAATCTTCGACGGAATCCATTTTCCGTCGAAAAACTTCACAAAATCAATTTCTTTTGCATTTATTTTATTCTTCCGTTTTCGATGGAATTCATTTTCCGTCAAAAATCTTCGACGGAATCCATTTTCTGTCAAGAATCTTCTACGGAATCCGTTTTCCGTTGAAAAACTTCACAAAATCAATTTCTTTTGCATTTATTTTATTCATCCATTTTCGACGGAATTCATTTTCCGTCCAAAACCTTCGACGGAATCCATTTTCCGTCGAAAAACTTCACAAAATCAAATTCTTTTGCATTTATTATAATCATCCATATTCGACGGAATCCGTTTTCCATCAAAAAATTTCACAATATCAATTTCTTTTGCGTTTATTTTTTTCATCCATTTTCGACGGAATCCGTTTTCCGTAAAAAAAACTTCACAGAATCCATTTTCGACGGAATTCCTTTTCCGTCAAAAATCTTCGACAGAATCCATTTTCCGTCGAAAAACTTCATAAAACTAATTTCTTTTGCATTTATTTTATTAATCCGTTTTCGATGAATTTGTTTTCCGTCAAAAACTTCTTAAATTCAATTTCTTTTGCATTTATTTTATTCATCCACTTTCGACGAAATCCGTTTTCCATCAAAAAATTTCACAATATCAATTTCTTTTGCATTTATTTTATTCATCCATTTCCGACGGAATTCATTTTCCGTCAAAAAAACTTCACAAAATTAATTTCTTTTGCATTTATTTTATTCATCTATTTTCGACGAAATCCATTTTCCGCCGAAAAACTTCACAAAATAAATTTCTGTTGCATTAATTTAATTCATCCATCTTCGACGGCACACATATTTCGTCAAAAATCTTCGACGGAATCCATTTTCCGTCGAAAAACTTACAAAATCAATTTCTTTTGCATTTATTTTATTCATCCATTTTCGACGGAATCCGTTTTCCATCGAAAAACTTCACAAAATCAATTTCTTATGCATTTATTTTATTCAAACATTTTCGACGAAATTTATTTTTCGTCAAAAAACTTCGACGGAATCCATTTTCAGTCGAAAAAGTTCACAAAATCAATTTCTTTTGCATTTATTTTATTCATCTGTTTTCGATGGAATTCATTTTCCGTCAAAAATCTTCGACGGAATCCAATTTCAATCAAAAATCTTCGACAGAATCCATTTTCCGTCGAAAAACTTCACCAAATCGATTTCTTTTGCATGTATTTTATTCCTCCGTTTTCGACGGAATTTGGTTTCCGTCGAAAAACTTCACAAAATCAATTTCTTTTGCATTTATTTTATTCATTCATTTTCGACGGAATACATTTTTCGTCAAAAATATTCGACGGAATCCATTTTTCGTCGAAAAACTTCGTATAATCTATTTCTTTTGCATTTATTTTATTCATCCATTTTCGACGAAATCCGTTTTCCATCAAAAAATTCACAATATCAATTTCTTTTGCATTTATTTTATTCATCCATCTTTGACAGAATCCATTTTCCGTCAAAAATCTTCGACGGAATCCACTTTCCGTCGAAAAACTTCACAAAATCAATTTCTTTTGCATTTATTTTATTAATCCATTTTCGACGGAATTCGTTTTCCGTCGAAAAACTTCACAAAATCAATTTCTTTTGCATTAATTTTATTCATCCATTTTAGACGGAATACAATTTCCGTCAAAAATCTTTGACGGAATCCATTTTCCGTTGAAAAAATTCACAAAATCAATTTCTTTTGCTTTTATTTTATTCATCCGTTTTTGACGAAATTCGTTTTCCGTCAAAAAATCTTCGACGGATTTCCATTTTCTGTCGAAAAACTTCACAAAATCAATTTCTTTTGCATTAATTTTATTCATCCATTTTCGATGGAATTCATTTTCCGTCAAAAATCTTCGACGGAATCCATTTTCCGTCAAAAATCTTCTACGAAATCCATTTTTCGTCGAAAAACTTCACAAAATTAATTTCTTTTGCATTTATTTTATTCATCCGTTTTTGACGGAATTCGTTTTCCGTCAAAATCTTCGACGGATTTCCATTTTCCGTCGAAAAACTTCACAAAATCAATTTCTTTTGCATTTATTTTATTCATCCCTTTTCGAAGGAATTCATTTTCCGTCAAAAATCTTCGACGGAATCCATTTTCCGACAAAAATCTTCTACGGAATCCATTTTTCGTCGAAAAACTTCACAAAATTAATTTCTTTTGCGTTTATTTTATTAATCCGTTTTCGATGAATTTGTTTTCCGTCGACAAACTTCATAAAATGAATTTCTTTTGCATTTATTTTATTCATCCATTTTCGACGGAACACATTTTTCGTCAAAAATCTTCGACAGAATCCATTTTCCGACAAAAATTTTCTACGGAATGCATTTTTCGTCGAAACACTTCACAAAATCAATTTCTTTTGCATTTAT
Organism: Gastrolobium villosum; assembly: GCA_032173675.1. NCBI lineage: Eukaryota > Viridiplantae > Streptophyta > Magnoliopsida > Fabales > Fabaceae > Gastrolobium > Gastrolobium villosum. Next base: position 6,294 of record JAVKPL010003238.1, read on the forward strand.
TTTATTCATCCATTTTCGACGGAATTCATTTTCGGTCAAAAATCTTCGACGGAATCCATTTTCCGTCGAAAAACTTCACAAAATCAATTTCTTTTGCATTTATTTTATTCATCCATTTTCGACGGAATTCATTTTCCGTCAAAAATCTTCACAAAATCAATTTCTTTTGCATTTATTTTATTCATCCATTTTCGACGGAATTGATTTTCGGTCAAAAATCTTCGACGGAATCCATTTTCCGTCGAAAAACTTCACAAAATCAATTTCTTTTGCATTTATTTTATTCATCCATTTTCGATGGAATTCATTTTCCGTCAAAAATCTTCGACGGAATCCATTTTCCGTCAAAAATCTTCTACGAAATCCATTTTTCGTCGAAAAACTTCACAAAATTAATTTCTTTTGCATTTATTTTATTCATCCATTTTCGACGGAATTCATTTTCCGTCAAAAATCTTCTACAGAATCCATTTTCCGTCGAAAAACTTCACAAAACCAATTTCTTTTGCGTTTATTTTATTAATCCGTTTTCGATGAATTTGTTTTCCGTCGAAAAACTTCATAAAATGAATTTCTTTTGCATTTATTTTATTCATCCATTTTCGACGGAATCCATTTCCCATCAAAAAATTTCACAATATCAATTTCTTTTGCATTTAATTTATTCATCCATTTTCGACGGAATTCATTTTCCTTCATAAAAACTTCACAAAATTAATTTCTTTTTCATTTATTTTATTCATCCAATTTCGACGGAATTCTTTTTCCATCGAAAAACTTCACAAAATCAATTTCTTTTGCATTTATTTTATTCATCCATTTTCGACGAAATTCATTTTCCGTCAAAAATCTTCGACGGAATCCATTTTCCATCGAAAAACTTCACAAAATCAATTTCTTTTGCATTTATTTTATTCATCCGTTTTCAATAGAATTCATTTTCCGTCAAAAATCTTCGACTGAATCCATTTTTCGTCAAAAATCTTCTACGGAATCCATTTTCCGTCGAAAAACTTCACTAAATTAATTTCTTTTGCATTTATTTTATTCATCCGTTTTCGACGGAATTTGTTTTCCGTCGATAACTTCACAAAATCAATTTCTTTTGCATTTATTTTATTCCTCCGTTTTCGATGGAATTCATTTTCCGTCCAAAATCTTCGACGGAATCCATTTTTCGTCGAAAAACTTCATAAAATCAATTTCTTTTGCATTTATTTTATTCATCCATTTTCGACGGAATCCGTTTTCCATCAAAAAATTTCACAATATCAATTTCTTTTGCATTTACTTTATTCATCCATTTTTGACGGAATCCATTTTCCGTGAAAAAACTTCACAAAATTAATTTCTTTTGCGTTTATTTTATTCATCCATTTTCGACGGAATTCATTTTCCGTCAAAAATCTTCGACAGAATCCATTTTCCGTCGAAAAACTTGACAAAATCAATTTCTTTTGCATTTATTTTATTCATCCATTTTCGACGGAATTCATTTTCCGTCAAAAATCTTCGACGGAATCCATTTTCCGTCGAAAAACTTCACAAAATCAATTTCTTTTGCATTTATTTTATTCATCCGTTTTCGATGGAATTCATTTTCCGTCAAAAATCTTTGACGGAATCCTTTTTCCGTTGAAAAACTTCACAAAATCAATTTCTTTTGCATTTATTTTAGTCATCCGTTTTGTCAAAAATCTTCGACCGTCAAAAATCTTCGGCGGAATTCATTTTCCGTCAAAAATCTTCTACGGAATCCATTTTCCGTCGAAAAACTTCACAAAATTAATTTCTTTTGCATTTATTTTATTCATCCGTTTTCGACGGAATTCATTTTCCGTCAAAAGTCTTCACAAAATCAATTTCTTTTGCATTTATTTTATTAATCCGTTTTCGACGGAAAACATTTTTCGTCAAAAATCTTCGACGGAATCCATTTTGCGTCGAAAAACTTCATAAAGTCAATTTCTTTTGCTTTTATTTTATTCATCCGTTTTCGACGGAATTCGTTTTCCGTCACATTTCTTCGACGGAATCCATTTTCGGTCAAGAATCTTCTACGGAATCCGTTTTCCGTCGAAAAACTTCACAAAATAAATTTCTTTTGCATTAATTTAATTCATCCATTTTTGACGAATTACATTTTTCGTCAAAAATCTTCGACGGAATCCATTTTCCGTCGAAAAACTTACAAAATCAATTTCTTTTGCATTTATTTTATTCATCCATTTTCGACGGAATCCGTTTTCCATCGAAAAAACTCACAAAATCAATTTTTTTAGCATTTATTTTATTCATCCATTTTCGACGGAATTCGTTTTCCGTCGAAAAACTTCAAAAAATAAATATCATTTGCATTAATTTTATTCATCCATTTACGACGGAATACATTTTCCGTTGAAAAACTTCACAAAATCAATTTCTTTTGCATTTATTTTTTTCAACCATTTTCGACGGAATCCATTTTCCGTCGAAAAACTTTACAAAATCAATTTCTTTTCCAATTTATTTTATTCATCCGTTTTTGACGGAATTCGTTTTCCGTCCAAAAATCTTCGACAGATTTCCATTTTCTGTCGAAAGACTTCACAAAATCAATTTCTTTTGCATTTATTTTATTCATCTGTTTTCGATGGAATTCATTTTCCTTCAAAAATCTTCGACGGAATCCATTTTTCGTCGAAAAACTTCACAAAATCAATTTCTTTTGCATTTATTTTATTCATCCATTTTCGACGGAATTCATTTTCCATCAAAAATCTTCGACGGAATCCATTTTCCGTCGAAAAACTTCACAAAATCAATTTCTTTTGCATTTATTTTATTCTTCCGTTTTCGATGGAATTCATATTCCGTCAAAAATCTTCGACGGAATCCATTTTCTGTCAAGAATCTTCTACGGAATCCGTTTTCCGTTGAAAAACTTCACAAAATCAATTTCTTTTGCATTTATTTTATTCATCCATTTTCGACGGAATTCATTTTCCGTCCAAAACCTTCGACGGAATCCATTTTCCGTCGAAAAACTTCACAAAATCAAATTCTTTTGCATTTATTTTATTCATCCATTTTCGACGGAATCCGTTTTCCATCAAAAAAATTCACAATATCAATTTCTTTTGCGTTTATTTTTTTCATCCATTTTCGACGGAATCCGTTTTCCGTAAAAAAAACTTCACAGAATCCATTTTCGACGGAATTCCTTTTCCGTCAAAAATCTTCGACAGAATCCATTTTCCGTCGAAAAACTTCATAAAACTAATTTCTTTTGCATTTATTTTATTAATCCGTTTTCGATGAATTTGTTTTCCGTCAAAAACTTCTTAAATTCAATTTCTTTTGCATTTAGTTTATTCATCCATTTTCGACGGAATCCGTTTTCCATCAAAAAATTTCACAATATCAATTTCTTTTGCATTTATTTTATTCATCCATTTCCGACGGAATTCATTTTCCGTCAAAAAAACTTCACAAAATTAATTTCTTTTGCATTTATTTTATTCATCTATTTTCGACGAAATCCATTTTCCGCCGAAAAACTTCACAAAATAAATTTCTGTTGCATTAATTTAATTCATCCATCTTCGACGGCACACATATTTCGTCAAAAATCTTCGACGGAATCCATTTTCCGTCGAAAAACTTACAAAATCAATTTCTTTTGCATTTATTTTATTCATCCATTTTCGACGGAATCCGTTTTCCATCGAAAAACTTCACAAAATCAATTTCTTATGCATTTATTTTATTCAAACATCTTCGACGAAATTTATTTTTCGTCAAAAAATTTCGACGGAATCCATTTTCAGTCGAAAAAGTTCACAAAATCAATTTCTTTTGCATTTATTTTATTCATCTGTTTTCGATGGAATTCATTTTCCGTCAAAAATCTTCGACGGAATCCAATTTCAATCAAAAATCTTCGACAGAATCCATTTTCCGTCGAAAAACTTCACCAAATCGATTTCTTTTGCATGTATTTTATTCCTCCGTTTTCGACGGAATTTGTTTTCCGTCGAAAAATTTCACAAAATCAATTTCTTTTGCATTTATTTTATTCATTCATTTTCGACGGAATACATTTTTCGTCAAAAATATTCGACGGAATCCATTTTTCGTCGAAAAACTTCGTATAATCTATTTCTTTTGCATTTATTTTATTCATCCATTTTCGACGAAATCCGTTTTCCATCAAAAAATTCACAATATCAATTTCTTTTGCATTTATTTTATTCATCCATCTTTGACAGAATCCATTTTCCGTCAAAAATCTTCGACGGAATCCACTTTCCGTCGAAAAACTTCACAAAATCAATTTCTTTTGCATTTATTTTATTAATCCATTTTCGACGGAATTCGTTTTCCGTCGAAAAACTTCACAAAATAAATTTCTTTTGCATTAATTTTATTCATCCATTTTAGACGGAATACAATTTCCGTCAAAAATCTTCGACGAAATCCATTTTCCGTTGAAAAAATTCACAAAATCAATTTCTTTTGCTTTTATTTTATTCATCCGTTTTTGACGAAATTCGTTTTCCGTCAAAAAATCTTCGACGGATTTCCATTTTCTGTCGAAAAACTTCACAAAATCAATTTCTTTTGCATTAATTTTATTCATCCATTTTCGATGGAATTCATTTTCCGTCAAAAATCTTCGACGGAATCCATTTTCCGTCAAAAATCTTCTACGAAATCCATTTTTCGTCGAAAAACTTCACAAAATTAATTTCTTTTGCATTTATTTTATTCATCCATTTTCGACGGAATTCATTTTCCGTCAAAAATCTTCGACACAATCCATTTTCCGTCGAAAAACTTCACAAAACCAATTTCTTTTGCATTTATTTTATTAATCCGTTTTCGATGAATTTTTTTTCCGTCGAAAAACTTCATAAAATGAATTTCTTTTGCATTTATTTTATTCATCCATTTTCGACGGAATCCGTTTCCCATCAAAAAATTTCAAAATATCAATTTCTTTTGCATTTAATTTATTCATCCATTTTCGACGGAATTCATTTTCCGTCATAAAAACTTCACAAAATTAATTTCTTTTGCATTTATTTTATTCATCCGTTTTCGATGGAATTCATTTTCCGTCAAAAATCTTCGACAGAATCCAATTTCAATCAAAAATCTTCGACGGAAAACATTTTCCGTCGAAAAAATTCACAAAATCGATTTCTTTTGCATTTATTTTATTCATCCGTTTTCGACGGAATTTGTTTTCCGTCGAAAAACTTCACAAAATCAATTTCTTTTGCATTTATTTTATTCATCCGTTTTCGACGGAATACATTTTTCGTCAAAAATCTTCGACGGAATCCATTTTTCGTCGAAAAACTTCGTAAAATCTATTTCTTTTGCATTTATTTTATTCATCCACTTTCGACGAAATCCGTTTTCCATCAAAAAAATTCACAATATCAATTTCTTTTGCATTTATTTTATTCATCCATCTTTGACGAAATCCATTTTCCGTCAAAAATCTTCGACGGAATCCATTTTCCGTCGAAAAACTTCACAAAATCAATTTCTTTTGCATTTATTTTTTCATCCGTTTTCGATGGAATTCATTTTCCGTCTAAAATCTTCGACGAAATCCATTTTCTGTCAAGAATCTTCTACGGAATCCATTTTCCGTCGAAAAACTTCACAAAATCAATTTCTTTTGCATTTATTTTATTCATCCATTTTCGACGGAATTCATTTTCCGTCCAAAATCTTCGACGGAATCCATTTTCCGTCGAAAAAAATTCATAAAATCTATTTCTTTTGCATTTATTTTATTCATCCATTTTCGATGAAATCCGTTTTCCATCAAAAAAATTCACAATATCAATTTCTTTTGCATTTATTTTATTCATCCATCTTTGACGGAATCCATCTTCGACGGAATCCATTTTCCGTCGAAAAACTTCACAAAATCAATTTCTTTTGCTTTTATTTTTTTCATCCACTTTCGACGGAATCCATTTTCCGCCGAAAGACTTTACAAAATCAATTTCTTTTCCAATTTATTTTATTCATCCGTTTTTGACGGAATTCGTTTTCCGTCAAAATCTTCGACGGATTTCCATTTTCTGTCGAAAAACTTCACAAAATCAATTTCTTTTGCATTTATTTTATTCATCCCTTTTCGAAGGAATTCATTTTCCGTCAAAAATCTTCAACGGAATCCATTTTCCGACAAAAATCTTCTACGGAATCCATTTTTCGTCGAAAAACTTCACAAAATTAATTTCTTTTGCGTTTATTTTATTAATCCGTTTTCGATGAATTTGTTTTCCGTCGACAAACTTCATAAAATGAATTTCTTTTGCATTTATTTTATTCATCCATTTTCGACGGAACACATTTTTCGTCAAAAATCTTCGACAGAATCCATTTTCCGACAAAAATTTTCTACGGAATGCATTTTTCGTCGAAACACTTCACAAAATCAATTTCTTTTGCATTTATTTTATTCATCCATTTTCGACGGAATTCATTTTCGGTCAAAAATCTTCGACGGAATCCATTTTCCGTCGAAAAACTTCACAAAATCAATTTCTTTTGCATTTATTTTATTCATCCATTTTCGACGGAATTCATTTTCCGTCAAAAATCTTCACAAAATCAATTTCTTTTGCATTTATTTTATTCATCCATTTTCGACGGAATTCATTTTCGGTCAAAAATCTTCGACGGAATCCATTTTCCATCGAAAAATCTTCACAAAATCAATTTCTTTTGCATTTATTTTATTCATCCATTTTCGATGGAATTCATTTTCCGTCAAAAATCTTCGACGGAATCCATTTTCCGTCAAAAATCTTCTACGAAATCCATTTTTCGTCGAAAAACTTCACAAAATTAATTTCTTTTGCATTTATTTTATTCATCCGTTTTCGACGGAATTCATTTTCCGTCAAAAATCTTCGACAGAATCCATTTTCCGTCGAAAAACTTCACAAAACCAATTACTTTTGCGTTTATTTTATTAATCCGTTTTCGATGAATTTGTTTTCCGTCGAAAAACTTCATAAAATGAATTTCTTTTGCATTTATTTTATTCATCCATTTTCGACGGAATCCATTTCCCATCAAAAAATTTCACAATATCAATTTCTTTTGCATTTAATTTATTCATCCATTTTCGACGGAATTCATTTTCCGTCATAAAAACTTCACAAAATTAATTTCTTTTTCATTTATTTTATTCATCCAATTTCGACGGAATTCTTTTTCCGTCGAAAAACTTCACAAAATCAATTTCTTTTGCATTTATTTTATTCATCCATTTTCGACGAAATTCATTTTCCGTCAAAACTCTTCGACGGAATCCATTTTCCATCGAAAAACTTCACAAAATCAATTTCTTTTGCATTTATTTTATTCATCCGTTATCGATGGAATTCATTTTCCGTCAAAAATCTTCGACTGAATCCATTTTCCGTCAAAAATCTTCTACGGAATCCATTTTCCGTCGAAAAACTTCACTAAATTAATTTCTTTTGCATTTATTTTATTCATCCGTTTTCGACGGAATTTGTTTTCCGTCGAAAAACTTCACAAAATCAATTTCTTTTACTTTTATTTTATTCCTCCGTTTTCGATGGAATTCATTTTCCGTCCAAAATCTTCGACGGAATCCATTTTGCGTCGAAAAACTTCATAAAATCAATTTCTTTTGCATTTATTTTATTAATCCGTTTTCGATGAATTTGTTTTCCGTCGAAAAACTTCATAAAATGAATTTCTTTTGCATTTATTTTATTCATCCATTTTCGACGGAATCCATTTCCCATCAAAAAATTTCACAATATCAATTTCTTTTGCATTTAATTTATTCATCCATTTTCGACGGAATTCATTTTCCGTCATAAAAACTTCACAAAATTAATTTCTTTTTCATTTATTTTATTCATCCAATTTCGACGGAATTCTTTTTCCGTCGAAAAACTTCACAAAATCAATTTCTTTTGCATTTATTTTATTCATCCATTTTCGACGAAATTCATTTTCCGTCAAAACTCTTCGACGGAATCCATTTTCCATCGAAAAACTTCACAAAATCAATTTCTTTTGCATTTATTTTATTCATCCGTTATCGATGGAATTCATTTTCCGTCAAAAATCTTCGACTGAATCCATTTTCCGTCAAAAATCTTCTAAGGAATCCATTTTCCGTCGAAAAACTTCACTAAATTAATTTCTTTTGCATTTATTTTATTCATCCGTTTTCGACGGAATTTGTTTTCCGTCGAATAACTTCACAAAATCAATTTCTTTTGCATTTATTTTATTCCTCCGTTTTCGATGGAATTCATTTTCCGTCCAAAATCTTCGACGGAATCCATTTTGCGTCGAAAAACTTCATAAACTCAATTTCTTTTGCATTTATTTTATTCATCCATTTTCGACGGAATTCATTTTCCGTCCAAAATCTTCGACGGAATCCGTTTTCCATCAAAAAATTTCACAATATCAATTTCTTTTGCATTTACTTTATTCATCTATTTTCGACGGAATCCATTTTCCGTGAAAAAACTTCACAAAATTAATTTCTTTTGCGTTTATTTTATTCATCCATTTTTGACGGAATTCATTTTCCGTCAAAAATCTTCGACAGAATCCATTTTCCGTCAAAAAACTTGACAAAATCAATTTCTTTTACATTTATTTTATTCATCCATTTTCGATGGAATCCATTTTCCTTCGAAAAACTTTACAAAATCAAATTATCATCGGGTGCACCAGAAAGAGCCGCAATGCACTAGAATGAGCCGGGGTGCACCATGGGCTAGCCGCGGTGCACAAAAATGAGGCGTGGTGGACTATTGGCTAGCCACTGTGCACCAGAATGAGCCGTGGTGCACCCTGGGATAGCCGCGAAGCCCAAAAATGAGCCGTGGTGCACCATGGGCTAGCCGAGGTGCACAAAAATGAGCCGCAGTGCAGCAGAATGAGCCGTCGTGCACCATGGGTTAGCCGCGGTGCACCGGAATGAGCCGTGCTGCACCGCAATGAGCCGTGGTGCACCATGGGCTAGCCACGGTGCACCAGAATGAGCCGCGGTGAACCAGATTTGAGTCGTGGTGCACCATGGGCTAGCCACGGTACACCAGAATGAGCGATGGTGCACCAGAATGAGCCGTTGTGCACTATGGGCTAGCCACGGTGCACCAGAATGAGACGGGGTGCACCTTGGGCTAGCCGCAGTGCACGAGAATGAGCTATGGTGTACCTGAATGAGCCGTGGTGCACCATGGGCTAGCCGCGTTGCACCAGAATGTGCCGGGGTACACCAAAATGAGCCGTGGTGCACCATGGGTTAGCCGCTGTGCACTAGAATGAGCCGGGGTGCACCAGAATGAGCCGCGGTGCACCAGAATGAGGCGTGGTGCACCATGGGCTAGCCGCGGTGCACCAAAATTAGCCTTGGTGCTCCGTGGGCTAGCCGTTGTGCACCAGAATGAGCCGTGGTGCACCCTGGGCTAGCCACAGTGCACCAGACTGAGCCGTGGTGTACCATGGGCTAGCGGCGGTGCACCTGAATGAGCCGCGGTGCACCATGGGCTAGCCGCAGTGCACTAGAATGAGTCGTGGTGCACCATGGGCTAGCCGCGGTGCACCAGAATGAGCCGGGGAGCACCAGAATTAGCCGTGGTTCACCATGGGCTAGCCGCGGTGCACCAGAATGAGTCGTGGTGCACCATGGGCAAGCAGCGGCGCACCAGAATGAGCCGCGGTGCACCAGAATGAGCCGCAGTGTACAAGAATAAGTCGTGGTGCACCATGGGCTAGCTGCGGTGCACAATCGAGATGATGACATTTAAAATTTATGGGGGAGTTTTGTCGCAATGGTGCACCAGAATGAGCGGCGGTGCACCAGAATGAATCGTGGTGCACCTTGGGCTAGCCGCGGTGCACCAGAATGAGCCTTAGTGCTCCGTGGGCTAGCCGCTGTGCACCAGAATGAGCCGAGGTTCACCAGAATGAGCCGTGGTGCACCATGGGCTAGCCGCGGTGCACCAGAATGAGCCGTGGTGCACCATGGGCTAGCCGCGGTGCACCAGAATGAGCCGTGGTGCACCGTGGGCTAGCGGCGGTGCACCAGAATGAGCCGTGGTGCACCGTGGGCTATCCGCGGTGCACCAGAATGAGCCGTGGTGCACCCTGGGCTAGCCGCAGTGCACTAGACTGAGTCGTGGTGCACCATGGGCTAGCCGCAGTGCACCAGAATAAGCAGGGGAGCACCAGAATGAGCCGTGGTTCACCATGGGCTAGTCGCGGTGCACCATAATGAGTCGTGGTGCACCATGGGCAAGCCGCGGTGCACCAGAATGAGCCGCAGTGCTCCAGAATTAGCCATGGTGCACCATGGGTTAGCCGCGGTGCACCAGAATGAGGCGTGGTGGACCATTGGCTAGCCACGGTGCACCAGAATGAGCCGTGGTGCACCTTGGGATAGCCGCGGTGCAAAAGGATGAGCTGTGGTGCACCATGGGCTAGCCGCGATGCACCAGAATGAGCCGCGGTGCACCAGAATGAGCCATGGTGCACCATGGGCTAGCCGCAATGCCCCAGAATGAGCCGCCGTACACCACAATAAGCCGTGGTGCACCATGGGCTAGCGGCGGTGCACCAGAATGATCCGTGGTGCACCATGGGCTAGCCGCGGTGCACCAGAATGAGCCGTGGTGCACCATGGGCTAGCCGCGTGGTGCACTAGAATGAGTCGTGGTGCACCATGGGCTAGCCGCGGTGCACCAGAATGAGCAGGGGAGCACCAGAATGAGCCGTGGTTCACCATGGGCTAGCCGCGGTGCACCAGAATGAGCAGGGGAGCACCAGAATGAGCCGTGGTTCACCATGGGCTAGCCGCGGTGCTCTAGAATGAGTCGTGGTGCACCATGGGCAAGCCGCAGTGCACCAGAATGAGCTGCAATGCACCAAAATGAGCCGTGGTGCACCATCGGCTAGCTGCGGTGCACCAGAATGAGGCGTGGTGGACCATTGGCTAGCCGCGGTGCACCAGAATGAGCCATGGTGCACCATGGGATAGCCGCGATGCAAAAGAATGAGCTATGGTGCACCATGGGCTAGCCGAGGTGCACCAGAATGAGCCGTGGTGCACCATGGGTTAGCCGCTGTGCACCAGAATGAGTCGTGGTGCACCCGAATTAGCCGCCGTGCACAATGGGTTAGTCGCGGTGCACCGGAATGAGCCGCGGTGCACCGCAATGAGCCGTGGTGCACCAGAATGAGCAGTGAATATTTACCTCCACCCCATTTTTGCCAAATACCATCGTTTAGACCACTTTTTCGGCACCCAGAATATTTTTTATCAATCCCTGAACAAGTGAAAATTGAGAAAATCCGAAAAAATGTAAAAGCATACCCCGGCATTGAATTTTTTGCTGGTTTTTTTGTAGACGTCCATACTTAAATATATCCAACATCGCCTCCAAGTTTCATTGGATTTCATGGTGAATTTTTTCATTGATCTGAATATGCATGCTCCCCCTAACCTATAGGAACCTTGCCTTGTATGCAACACCAAGGCTTTGTGTGTGGTGCTCCCACGATTTTTGAGTTCCTCCAACTTATTTGATAGTGTTTCTGCATTTGTTTTGGTTAATTTTTAGTGTAGTCTATCATCGGGTGCACCGCGTCAGGCACCGGGTGCACCTCATCTGACACCAGGTCAAGCATCAGGCGCATCTCGTCAGGCACCGAGTCAAGCATAAGGTGCACCAGGCGCACCTCATGGGGCACCAAGTCAAGCATCCGGGGCATCTCGTCGGGCACCAGGTGCACAGCCCAACGCGAGTGTGGGAAGGCAGGCAGGCGCACCTCATGGGGCACCAAGTCAAGCATCCGAGGCATCTCGACGAATTTCATTTTTCGTCGAAAAACTTCGCAAAAACAATTTCTTTTGCATTTATTTTATTCATCCGTTTTCAACGGAATCCATTTTCCTTCGAAAAACAACACAAAAATTAAATTCTTTTGCTATTATTTTATTCATTCATTTTCGTCAGAATCCGTTTTCCGTCAAAAAACTTCTAAGGAATCCATTTTCCGTCGAAAAACTTCAAAAAATCAATTTCATTTGCATTTATTTTATTCATCCGTTTTCAACGGAATGCATTTTGCTTCATAAAACAACACAAAATCAATATCTTTTGCATTTATTTTATTCATCCATTTTTGACGGAATCCGTTTTCCGTCAAAAAACTTCACAAAATCAATTTCTTCTGCATTTATTTTATTCATCCATTTTCGACGGAATTCATTTTCCGTCAAAAATCTTCGATGGAATCCGTTTTCCGTCGAAAAACTTCACAAAATCAATTTCTTTTCATTTATTTTATTCATCCGTTTTTGACGGAATCGTTTTTGCTTCGAAAAACTTTACAAAATCAAATTATTTTCCAATTTATTTTATTCATCCGTTTTCGACGGAATTCATTTTCTGTCAAAAATCTTCAACTGATTTCCTTTTTAGTCGAAAAACTTCACAAAATCAATTTCTTTCCATTTATTTTATTCATCCATTTTCAATGGAATCCATTTTCCATCAAAAAACAACACAAAATCAATTTCTTTTGCATTTATGTTATTCATCCATTTTCGACGGAATTCTTTTTCCGTCAAAAATCTTCGACGGAATCCATTTTCCGTCGAAAAACTTCACAAAATCAATTTCTTTTGCAATTTTTTTATTCATCCATTTTCGACGGAATTCATTTTCCGTAGAAAAACTTCATAAAACAAATTTCTTTTGCATTAATTTTATTCATCCATTTTCGACGGAATACATTTTCCGTCAAAAATCTTCGACGGAATCCATTTTCCGTCGAAAAATGTTACAAAATCAATTTCTTTTCCAATTTATTTTATTCATCCATTTTTTTCCGGAATTCGTTTTACGTCAAAAATCTTCAACGGTTTCCTTTT
>JAVKPL010003239.1:0-19441 GCA_032173675.1 Gastrolobium villosum
GAGAAAGGAATTTTGCAGCAAACCACGTGTGTCTATACACCACAGCAGAATGGTAGGGTAGAAAGGAGACATAGACATATACTTAATGTGGCAAGAGCATTGGTCTTTCATGCAGGTATGCCAGTTGAATTCTGGGAAGAAAGCGTCCTCACTGCAGCGCATTTGATCAACAGAACACCCACAAAAATCCTTCAAGGAAAGTCACCTCATGAAGTACTAAATGGAGAAGCACCAGATTACAGTACCTTGCGCACATTTGGATGCTTGTGCTATGCTAACACCCGACCCAAACCTCATGACAAATTTGCCTCACGGTCACGACGTTGTGCCTTCATTGGGTATCCCACTGGACAAAAAGGTTGGAGATTGCTGGATTTGGAAACACAAGAACGATTTGTATCAAGGGATGTTACCTTTCAAGAAAATATATTCCCATTTCAAGCCAAACCAAGAGATGAGCCTGTGCCTAACTCACCTCCAGCACAACCCGCAATCGACAAGGAGACTATGGTGAGAGAACAACCTTCTGAACTTCCAATTCTTGAGGAACCAGTTTCGGAGGAAAGGGGGAGTGACTCTCGTTTGGAAAAAAGTCCTGATATAACAGCTTTCCAGCCTCCATTAGAAGATCGTCCGATTACAACGGAACATGTAGTGCAGCACTCCTCTCCTCAACGTCAACCACGTGCACGAAAGCCGCCCTCCTACCTGCAGGACTACGCGTGTCATATGGCTGAAACACATTCACCTCCCACCGTCCACACCAATCTCGCCTCAGGTATTCAGTATCCAATGAGTAATTATGTTAGTTTGAATAATTTTTCTGCGCAACATCGAGCTTTTGTTGCAGCCATCGATGCAGGTCAAGAACCTAAAAACTTTCGCGAAGCCATGAATGACTCACGATGGGTGGAGGCCATGAGATTAGAAATTAATGCATTGGAGGATAATGGCACTTGGCACATCTCTGAATTACCTCCAGGAAAACATGCTCTTCCAAGCAAATGGGTCTACAAAATTAAATATAAATCTGATGGAACTGTGGAACGCTATAAGGCACGACTAGTGATCGCCGGAAACCATCAAATTGCTGGAGAAGACTACAGCGAGACGTATGCACCCGTTGCGAAGATGGTGAGTGTTCGGACGCTGCTGTCAGTAGCAGCTGCTAAAAACTGGGACTTACACCAACTTGATGTGCACAACGCTTTCCTGAATGGCGATCTAAGCGAAGAAGTTTACATGCGATTTCCACCAGGTTTCAGCAATGGTTCAAACAATAAGGTATGTCGTCTTGACAAATCTCTCTACGGCTTGAAACAATCTCCGCGAAACTGGTTCTCCAAACTGAGCACATCCTTGACAACGTATGGTTTTGTCCAATCAAGAGCGGACTACACACTGTTTACACTTCAAAGAGGAGCCACTTTCTTGGCCCTTTTAGTGTACGTAGATGATATCATCTTGGCAGGGAATGACACACAAGCATGCAGTGACGTGAAAGCCTACCTCAATCGGTGCTTCAAAATCAAAGATCTGGGACACTTGAAATACTTCTTGGGTATCGAAATTGCCCGTAGCAAGAAGGGCTTGTTCTTATGTCAGCGAAAGTATGCTTTAGACATTCTTTCTGAGGCAGGTCTTAGTGGATGCAAACCATCACATTCTCCTATCGAGCAAAATCATCGCCTGGCTTTGGAGGAAGGGCCAGCATGTGAGAACCCTGAACGATATAGGAGACTGATTGGGAAGTTAATTTACCTTACCATTACAAGGCCAGACTTGAGCTATGTGGTTCATATCCTCTCCCAATTTATGCAGCATCCTAAACAAGCACACTTCGAAGCAGTCATACGGGTCCTCAGGTACGTTAAACTAAATCCTGGACAAGGCCTCCTTTTGCGCTCAGATTGTGATCTTAAAATCCATGCATACTGCGACTCAGACTGGGCGTCGTGTCCCCTCACTCGAAGATCTCTTACCGGCTTCTTTATTATGTTGGGAAGTTCACCAATCTCTTGGAAAACGAAGAAACAAGTAACTGTCTCTCGTTCATCAGCCGAAGCGGAGTACAGATCAATGGCAGCCGCTACCGCAGAACTAGTTTGGCTTAAATCCTTCCTTGCCGCCCTTGGTGTCTCTCACTCGACTCCTATGGAATTATTTTGTGATAATCAGGCAGCTTTACATATAGCTGCAAACCCAGTTTTCCATGAAAGAACGAAACATATTGAATTGGATTGTCATTTTGTGCGTGACCATATCATGGCAAATACCATAGTTACTGCTCATGTTCGTTCCTCTGCCCAGCTTGCAGATCTGTTCACCAAAGCCTTAGGACAGCGCACGTTCCTTGGATTTCTTCCCAAGTTGGGCATTTCATCCTTACATGCTCCAACTTGAGGGGGAGTATTGGAGATTGTTAATTGGTTTAGATATTAGGAGTTTAGATATTGGAGATTGTTAGGATCTTAGAGATTCTGTTTGTAATTATAGATAATATTTGTTTAGGAGTTTAGATATTGGAGATTGTTAGGATCTTAGAGATTCTGTTTGTAATTAGGAGTTTAGATATTGGAGATTGTTAGGATCTTAGAGATTCTGTTTGTAAGAGTACGTAGCCTTTGTATTGGTTTGCCTATTTAAAGGCTTCTTTTGAATATAATAGGAACACAATCAAAATACCAAGTTTATTTGTGTTAGCAGGGGATAGTTATTATTTTTAAATTGTACTTTCTCTATTTAAACTTTCGTCATATGGAATAAGAAATGATCAGATGAATTATTTAGAAAAACACCTTGTGCGAGAGTTCAAACTTTCTAAATAAAGCTAGCATTCTATCTATGTAAATGTAACATTGCTTCGCTGCACCTTGACCTTTCCAGCTTGGCGATGGTTCCAAGGTCATTTTCTTGGTGGCGTCAATACTTATTGGGCTTTTTTCACCGTCGCCATTCACCACCGTTTTGGTCCACCGCCACTTTAGTTGCATATCTTACCGGAAAGTTCTTTAAATGCAATCTCATAGTCGAAAAATATAATCAGATTAAGTGAGTTTGGCATATAAGAAATGGCAAAAAAGTACCGTACTAATAACCTTTGGCAAAAGTTTTGCCAGTCAAAACACATTTGAGATATTTTCTCGTAGTAACTAGTAATGCAGTTAAACCCATACCTGCTATGTATTACATCAGTCCCGTATGTATATAATAGGTACGATTTTGAGTGCATTACTTAAAAAAAGAAGTTTTATTAACGTTATTTTACATAACATAACACTATTTTCCTACACACATTAAAGAGGTAGGATCTACATATTTTTTTTTCTCTTTCATCATTTCACTTTCTCTCTCCTTTAATGTGTGGATAGAAAACTACACTCACTTATATTATGTAACATAACATTAATAAAAAAAAAATCTCAAATGTGTTTTTTGTGGACAAATTTTTTGTCAAATGTTATTAGTGTGGTACTTTTGCCTATAAGAAATAGAAGAACCCGATGCGAAATACTTGCTGCATAATTAGTTATGCTAAATTGGAACTCTTTGCTTTCCTTTTATTTCCTTTACTCACCATCATTATATATTTAGATAGAGGGTTTTATAAGAATTATGTTGTAGGAAAAATGATTCTGTTATGTTATAGAGATTTATTTTGCGTGCTGGAGTAATTTTTTTTTTGTTGCGGGTCCCACAAAATGTTATGTGTGTAGGAAATTTTTTATGATCATGTTAAATGATAGATAATAAACCCTTAGATATATCAATAAAGATTTTGTAAGCTACCATCATGTAACATAATTTAAACAAATTTTCCTACTCAAACAAAAATGTATGGGTCCCACACATGTAATAAAAACAAGAAGTAAAAAAATGATAGTGTGGAAACCAATGAGTGTAGATAAAAAATCTTATATCATATTACATGATACTCTTTTTTCTCTATAAAATAGAGAACGGATATTCTTACTACCGAATTTTTTCACTACCAACTTACTACCTATCCAATCACCATTGGATCAACATTTTCTCTCTCTTCATAAATTTTTTAGCATTCTCTCTCTTTGATCCAATGATGATTAGATTGGTAGCAAGTTGGTAGTGAAAAATTTTGGTAGTCAAAATATCCTCCCTCTATAAAATAAGGGAAAAATAAATTGCATGTTGTAGAAGAATTCTAACCTCATGTCATAGATACATTAAGTGTGGGTCCCACCTATTTAAAAAAATAAAAAACAAAAAAATGAGTGACATACCTTTTTATGGTGTGTGTATGAAGAGTTTATTTTCTCATGCAACATGAGAAAAACAAACCCCATAAAATAATTAACAAAGTCATACTTTTTTTATTACCACGTCAATCGTCCATAAATGCCGTTTTAAACACTTGAGAGACTAATTTAATGAAAAAAATCTTTAAGAGATTAATGTAGTGACGTATTAACCTTTGAGACATTAATTTAATTTATTTAGAGATGAAAACCTTTAAAAAAAGACTAATATGATTTCACACTAATCTTTAAAAGACCAACCAGAATATTCGAAATGATCATTTTAAAAGAAAACACTCCAGTTATTTATAATAACACTATTCTCTTTACAGTTTTCAATAGATTACAGTAAATAATTGGAAAAACATTTATGCTAGATAAATTTTTGGGTTTTATAAGAGTTATGTTGTAGGAAAAGTGATTGTGTTATGTTATAGATATTCATTTTGCGTGCCGAATTTTTATTTTTTATTTTTGCTGCGAGTCCCACGAATTATTGTGTGTGTAGAAAAATTTTTCTGATCACGTTAAATGATAGATAATAAACCCTAAGCTTTTATTTGCCACACAGCCATATAGGCAAATTTTTGTAAATGAACTATATTTTTTTAGAACCCACTGCTTTTTTTGTTAAAAGGGCAAACAAATTTTTCTTCGGCAACTACTTAAATCTAAAATAAATATAAGAAAAAATATTTATTTTTTAAAGAATGATTATTTTAGTTAAAAGTTTTTTTATTTAAAATTTAAATAAATCAGAAAAACTTTCCATTCTCTTCCCCTCATAAATTTTATTATTTATTTTTTTATCTTATTTATAATAACATAATTTTATATTTTTCACAAAAAAAATACTTATCTATAAGACTATAAGTATATATTATGTGGATAAAACTCTGAATTCCCGCTTGTTAACAAAGCAAGGTTAGACATTTAGCTTGGTTGAGCAGAAATTTTTTGAATACTATAGAAATGTAACTGATCGGGAAATGATTGGAAAGTGAGTTTGGTAAAAAAATATAAAAAATATTATTTGGTTGGAAAAAAATTTACCGAACAAATTAGATAAGATTTATAAAGTTTATATTTGGTTTGAGGTAAAATATAGATGAAAAAATAAGTGGCAATTATGAAAATGTCCCTAATTTTTAAATAAATAAATTAGGAAAGTCTATATATTGTACTTATAAACGTTTGTGCACTGATAGAGAGAAAAGTGTTGTATATTGTACAACCAAATGCACCCGATGGATGACAATCAGTGCAGAAGGATACATGACACATGTAAAGGGGACTGCATTTTAACAAAAATGCTATATTTAATAACAAGAGGGTATAATGGTCGTTTCAAATATGTCATGCACAGTGGCTTAGCCCGATTTTCACAAAAAAAACCACTTTCAAGAATTCTTTCTGAACACGAAAGCCATCATTCCACCGACATATTCTTAGGATTGATGGGAATTTAGATTGAATCTATGAAACTAAAGGAGTGCTTTTCGAAATGCTTCCTTCGAATGCATAAAAAAATTTGAAAAACGCAACCAAACACCACCTTAGCCAAATATTTTACATGGCTAAGGCGGTCAAGTCTTCAACCCAGATGAATATTTGGTATCAGTGTTATATCCAAGTAGATACAACATTTTGTTATTTTTGAAAATAAAGTGCAATGTGATGAGAAGAATTTTTTTTTGAAAAGTGTTGAAATTTTTTCTAAAAATTCAAAAAATATTGTACCCACTTAGGAATAACACTACCAAAGATTTATCCTAACGCATATTTAAACTGAATCTGAGCTCCTCAGGACTCATACGGTTACTTGATTCATTTGTTTATTATATAATTTTTTTTATGTAGACGTAGCAAAATGATATAAAAAAAAAAAAAAAAGGTTTTGCATTGGTTGGTCTTACTGTAGCTGAGTTGGTGTTGTGGGTACATAAATGAGAATCGGAGTGAAGAAGCTTCAGCTTCAGCTTCGAAATTGTTGGTGATGGTGAAGAAGCGAAGCACCAAAGCGACCCTTTTATCGATCTTCATCTCTTTCACTGTTTTCTGTGCCCTTGTTCCTGTTTTCGCTTCTCTTCCTTCTCCCCCCTCTCACCATGCCCATCATTCTAATCACAAGAAAGTAAGCTCCTTTACTCTTTTCCTGCCACTTTTTCTCTCTTATATAGTCATTTTGTCACTACAAGCATGCTCACGCTTCGCCATTTTCCGAATTCAGTTTCTGGGTATTGCCAATTATTTAGCTGTTTGCCAAATGCTAAGCAATTTGGAAGAAGGGACAGAAAATAATGAGAGAAAAAAAAAGAAACAAAAAAAAAAGAAACAAAATATCCCATACAATTCAAGTTTTAGTACAAAATTGCATATAAAGTTGTTCCCAAGTATTTTCGTTTCAATTGTTCCCTTTTCAGTTAGATAAAAAGATGAGCTATTTGTTCTTTTGAGCTGCCAAATTGGCAGGAGAATTCAGCGTGGAGTGTATTGGAGGATAATATATCAGTATCATCAACGCCACATCAGCATAAAGAGAGTCTTACAACAGAATAACTTCTTGAGTTATCTGTTACAAAGTTTGTTTTTAATAGTCTGTTAGTTTTGTTAGAAGTTTGTTAAGGGTTTGTTAGAGTTTCTGTTAGACTTTGCTTTCCCGCCTTTGTTCTGTTGTTGTTAAATAGTTGAATTCTCTTTGTATTAGATAAGGCTTTTCATAATAAGATTGAGTGTTCACTTCTTTAGAGTGATTGTAGTTGCTTGCTACAAATTGTTGTACTTGCTAAACAAGTGATGTTGGGCTTTTAGTGAAAGAGTTTTTAACTCTTAGCCCGTTTCATTTGATAAAAATAAAAATGAAATGTTATCATTCATACAAATTTTGTCTTCAAATTTGTGATAACTTGAACTATAGCTTTTTCATTGTTTTCTAACTTAAACTACCCTGTGATTGTTTTTATCAGGTTAACATGAAGTTTGAGATTGACAATGATAGGTTCTGGAAAGACGGTGAACCTTTTCAGATCATTGGTGGTGACCTGCATTATTTTCGAGTGCATCCAGAGGTATACATCTTGCTGAATGCTGACATCTCTTAGTTTTGTGAGAGGAATTTTTAACATTTTGGACAGTGCACATCATCATTGCATTACATTCAATGGCAATATTATTGCTGCTTCTTTTTTAAACTGGTTTTGGTTGTTTTATCTTGGTGTTTTATGCACTCACCAACAGCAAACATATTTTGAAGTGACGGGACACAAATGAAATTTTAAAGGGGACTATAAATAATTCATTTATAGAAAGCGGAAGGATCCATTTACAATTTTTTTTTACAAATTACACTAAGTATGACTGTTCATACACTCTTGATTGAAATATGACCGGTCATACTTAGTGTAGTTTGTAAACAAAAAGTTTGTAAATATAACCCTCCCCTTATAGAAAAGCTAATAGCATATGACAGGAGTTGAAAAAAAAAGTAACAATTTAATTTTTTTTAAATAGAACTTTTATTTGTTAATTGGTAGGTGATGCCAACCTGCTAATTTGCATGTCAGTAGGAGCCAATATGCTTATTAGTTTTTTCCACTTCAAACCTTTGTAAAGAATGCTGGAAAATTCTCTTGGCCCCAACTATGAAGTATGTTCTTCCCTGGAGGTCTTTAAATCAGATCCTTGCCTCTGTTCTTGTACTTAATGAGGATAGAACAAGGTTTTAGACTTATATGGCAATGGAGATCTGTTTATATTTTGCATCTTCTATTGATTCAACAATTTTATCACGGATAGGAAATGGAAAATATGTGTAATGGAATGACTATTTTGTTGGACATGGAATTATGTTTTATCTTTGGAAAGTTTAGCTTGAAGTCAAATTCTTTCTCTAGTCTCTCACCAGTCATAATAACTGCAGTGTTAAAAGCAGAACAAAAAAATGGAGTGAGCTATCACCACCTCTTGTAATCTTCCTCATAAGGATAACATTGATTAAAAAACCACTTCTCGTTAAACCCGACTAGCGAGTGTGAAGTGGAGATAATCCTTGTACGCAGCCTTACCCTTGCATAATTGCAAAGAGGCTGTTTCCTGGATTCGAACCCATGACCTTTCAGTCATGAAAGAACAGCTTTACCACTGCTCCGGTTCGCCCCCTTAAGGATAACACTGATTGATAAATAAATATTTCCCCATTATTCTTTGTGAGATCATAAGCAGTTTATTTTGTTCAAGTTAAATGCTTTTATTTGGTAATATCATTTTTCTAATTTGCAGTACTGGGAAGATAGATTGTTAAAAGCCAAGGCATTGGGCTTGAACACGATTCAAACATATGTTCCTTGGAATCTGCATGAACCAACTCCGGGAGAGCTTGTTTTTGAGGGTTTTGCAAACATTGAATCATTCCTCAACCTTTGTCACAAACATGGTCTCCTTGTGATGGTTCGAGCCGGACCATACATATGTGGAGGTTAGCTATCCTCTAACTTATATACCTAATTGCTCACTTTACCAGTAAGGTGATTGATCTAAATAATAGAAAGTTAAGATCCTTTTCTAGTTGTACTTTTCTTATATATGTTTTTGTCCTACTGCTTACATTGCATTTCTGTTTAATAATTAACATCTTGAATGGCAGATGTGAAATTCATTTCTATTGCTTTGCCTTTATCCTGCACATATATTTGTCATAAAAGCTTTAATGATCTTGCTGTGATGATTTTAAAATCTGATTGACGTTGTCTAATTTATTATCCTGATCCATGATGGCAAACAGTGAATTCTCCCCATATAATATGTCTAAACAAGAGCAGGTAGTGTTTCTTGTTGCCAATTCAAAGTCTGTATGGTTCCATTGTCATCTTTTGGCACAATTATTTTCGTTTGTTATGCTTTATAGATAATCTAGAGATATGTAAAGAACCAATTCAACCAAAAGCTTAAACTATTGGGTGAGACTATATTAATGGTTTTATATATTTCAACCCGGCCCATCACACGATAGCCCATCGGGCTTGAAGGGTGGACAATGCACATGTTCACCCACCTGTGCGAACAAAGAAATTCCACTTGAAAGAAAGTGGGGGCGGCGAGGATAGAACCCGAGACACGAGGCTCTGATACCATATAAAGAACCAATTCAACCCAAAAGCTTCACAAGATGAAAAGAGCATTTGGCTTGTATATGCTGTGCACTAACTTTGACATTGTTCTAGAATACAATATTATCTTTTATGCAGTTTATTTAATCACCCCCTCCAAAAAAAAAAAAAGAAAAAAAACAATTGCCATCTGCACTGGAGTTGATATTTAGTTGAAAATGATGATCAAGAATTCTAGATGATGACAATTACCATTGATTTATTTCAGAGTGGGATTGGGGCGGTTTCCCAGGTTGGTTCGCTTCCCTGAACCCACCCCCCAAACTAAGATCTACTGATCCTACTTTTCTTCAACTGGTATGCATTCTTTCCTTATTATATTTTATGATAAGGTTGATCTAACTAGCTACTTTCTTCTTCGTATTCATGAATCTTGTGGTTAGAATCGTATTTTTATGTTTTTCCCTTCTAGACTTCTGTTTCATATAAGCCCTTCTGCTTTTCTTTAATGTTTTGTGATTTTGGAAATACACCTCAATATGCCTATTGTGTTTTACAATTGATCCATATTTTATTAGATATTCTGTCACATTTGTAACGTCCCAAGTATTTAAAAATAAAAATAAAAATAAAATAAAATAATAATAATAATAGGATTCACTTTTTCTACAGTAAATTATAAATTATCTACAGTAAGCCCAATACGATATCGTTTTGGGCGGAAATCATGGTGTTTTTATAATTTTAATTTATTTCAGGGTTATAATAGTCTTTATATATATAATTTTTTTTAGATTTTAATACAAAACGACGTCGTTTTGGGAATAAATGCAGATAACTTATCTGCATTAACTGCAGAAATATTTTTCCCATAATAATAATAAATAAATATTTGGATAAAAGAATAATTATAAAATATGATTAACTATAAAAAAATAACATAAAAATAATTATAATGGCAAATGTATTAATAATAAGGTAGATACACAAATAAAATAAATGCAAGAGACACAGTTTCATAAATTGTGAAAATAGATTATATAATCAATTAAATAATCTGATTATAAAAAATAAAAATAAAAATAAAATAATAATAATCATTTAAGTTTTATACAGATGAACGTATATGACAAGTTAACGAAATATATGTGGGGAGAAGGATAAAGGCTGAAGAATTTTTTTTCAAGTAATAATGAATAACACAGGTGACATAAAAATTGTGGAGCAACTCCATAAGAAGATAAGCACAACTTCTCTCTATATATACAAAACGTCTCTGTTAAATTAACTGCAGAAGAAATCAAAAATCGGTGAAAGGGAAGGACCACGACAGTAAAGTATCTTGAGTGGGCAACCCTTCTCACTTTTTCTTTCAACATTTTCAAATTCTCCGCTACCCGCATCCTTTTCTTGCTTATGGTGCATCTTTTGTCTCTGATACCATAAAAATGTAATATCTTTTATAATTCATATATAAAGTATATCACATTGATTATTTGGCTGCTCCAAATCCACTCACGCAATTTTTTTTTTTTTTTTTAAATAGTCTAAAGATTAATTTCTTCATATACTAGTTCATAGTCATAAACCCTGGCTCATACAGATATCCCATATAGGTTTTTCAAAAAAAAATAAATAAAAAAATACAACAGTTAAAATTAGTGGCTTGCAGGCCCAAAATAATCCACACTATAAAGTAAAGGATTTTCATACTCCTACATCAATATCTACAATCAAAAGGATGATAGGAGTAGAAATCCTACATAAGGGATCTCCAATTACATAGCTAAGTAAACAAGTAGAGGCGTAAGTGAGCCTGTTTATGGTTTTCATAAATCAAGATAAGCATTTCCCATCTTGTGCTACATAGATATATCCAATTCATTGCGTACTAATCTGGAAATAATCTTGAGCGTTTTCGAACTATATTTCCAGATTAGTACGCAATGAATTGAATATATCTATGTAGTACAGGATGGGAAATGCTTATCTTGATTTATGAAGACCATAAAGAGGCTCACTTACACCTCTACTCTTTTACTTAGCTATGTAGTTGGAGTCCCTTTTGTAGGATTTCTACTCCTATCATCCTTTTGATTGTAGATATTGATGTAGGAGTATGAAAATCCTTTACTATAAAGTATCTATTATTTTGGGCCTGCAAGCCACTAATTTTAACTTTTGTTTTTTCGAAAAACCTATATGGGATATCTGTATGAGCCACAGGGGTTTATGACTATGAACTAGTATATGAAGAAATTAATCTTTAGGCTATTTTAAAAAAAATAAAAAAGTTTGCGTGAATGGATTTGGAGCAGCCAAATAATCAATGTGATATACGTTATATATGAATTATAAAAGATGTTACAACATTATTCATGTTCTTGTTTTAGTTAAAATTATTGTTTTTTTCCCCTTTTGAACATTTAAGATATTTTTTTTTTAATCTTTAACAGTTTCTGTACTGTCCGCATGATAATCTAGACTTTCTAAGAAGAATGTTGATGCATTACTCTCTAATTTATTTGGGAGTGATACAATGCTTGTTATGAATTATATTATGTTGGCTTTATCATTCCAGCGCCATCCTTAGGATTCTTGGGCTTAACATCCCAACCCTTGGACTTATAATGGGTGCAGCCCCTTGCTGCTAGGGGTGGCAATTTAAGACACGACCCGCCAACCCAACCCGGACCCGACACGAAATTTTCGTGTTCGGGTCAACCCGTTTAATAAATGGGTCGTGTTCGGGTTGGAAAAATATAACACGAAAATATTCGTGTCGGGTCACGGGTCAACCCGTGAACCCGCTCCGACCCGCAAATATAATTTTTTTTTAATTTTTTCAAGGTTATTATGGTAATTTTATTGAATGATATTAAAAAAAATATATACACCTTAGGTTTCAAACTACCCTTTCAGATTTTATTGAATGAAGATTTTTTTTTTGTTATATTGCAATCAGATTTGGTGCTTTTTTGGGGCGAGTCGTATAATAAACGAATCACACTTATATTATAAGATTTTTCGGGTCGTGTCGTGTCAACCCGCAGAAAAAGTGGGTCGTGTTCGGGTTGAGAATTTTGACACTAATAATTAATCGGGTCGTGTTCGGGTTGAGTCTATTCGTGTTCGTGTCAGACACAGGTCGACCCGAACCCGACCCACGAACACGATTTGCCACCCCTACTTGCTGCTTGATAATGATGGTTGATGAGGCTCTAAGAAGACACCAAGAAATAATGTTGCATCCTCAATAGCAGCAGCCTAAGGTTTTAGTGTAGAACTGTAGTGGCAGGTGCTTGGTACCACAAGGGATAGTGTTGCAACAAAGGAGTCTGGAGCTTGAGATTGTCATTACCTCTTCTAAGGCCAGACTTCTTAGGCCTTGCATGCCCTGCTTCTGCTACATCTTAAAATTAAATAAATTATGGTTGCATGTAATCTCAAGATAATTGAATTGAGCTGAATCAAGTTGTGACAATTGAAACATGTAGTGCAAATCTCATTTAGATAGTTGAACGATTTACATGTGCAGATGATATTAGATTAGCATTAAGGGGGAAAGGATATTCTGGAAAGAATATACCAAATGGTTAGAAAGCTAGGAGGTGGTTAGTTAGTTGAGAGGATAGGCAGTTAGGAGTTGTTAGATTCCCCAACTATATAAGGGAATATGCTTTTGGTTAGTATCATCTTCGGAGAGAATCTTAGTTACACTTGGAGTGCTAAGTTGAAGGGGAGTGCTTCTTGTGAGGAAATTTCGTCTCTTGTATGCTATTTGTTTTCCATCAATAAAATTCATTATTTTCTATCCTTTTCTCTATTATCTCTACTCCATTACTACACACATTCAGCCTTCTAGAAATCCAGAGCTGTATCATGATGACTATTTATGTAATAACATTGCCCATATGTAGACAACCTAGTGCCTGTTTTGTAGGCATATAGGTGTCTGTGAAAGCTGCATGCCTTGATGTATGCATGTCTCTTGTTTTATGGACACCTTAACTAAGCCTAAGACTGGTTATGTTTCAAATGACAACCTCCAGGATCAAAATTCGGACTCAGACTAACCAAAAATTAGTTTGGCTAGTCTTGCCTTATTTGAACACCCACCACTGTGTTTGAATTTTGAATGTGTATACTACCCTTTTTTTCCTTTGCTTAAGAAAATAGGAACTGCGAGTCCCAGCAGAGAATATGGGGCCTTTTTACAACCACACCCATTTGGAAGTACCTTCAAATATGTGTACGATGGAGCTAAAGCTTAAGGCTTCTCTGCGAATGGCGTAACTTCAGGATAGAGCAGAAGATTGGCCACCTTACCAAATAGCTATAGGTGGGATTCAAACCCAGGCATTGAGCAAGTTGGGTGAACTCATTTACCACCGAATCAACCTCGTTGGGGGCTCTTTTTAATGCTTTTGCTGTCACAGGCTATGCTATGAAACCATCTATTAGTTATTTTCCAAAAGGAAAGGATGAAACTTTGTTTGTGGCTTCATTACAACAATGTCTTCTAGTGGTTTACATGGAATAGGTTAAACAAACCCTAAAGATTATTGAGCTGATAAATTTTTGTACGCCTTTCTAGATTGTGTATCTAAAAACTTTGATTTTCCTAAAACATCTATATGCTTGTAAGCATTTGTTGTATGTCTTTCTCCGTTTATGCATTACTATTATTGAAGTTTGGACTTATTATGTTTGGCATTTAAGGTTGAAAGATGGTGGGGTAACCTGCTTCCAAAATTTGTTCCTCTCCTATTTGACAATGGAGGCCCTATAATAATGGTTCAGGTACGTTGCTTTTTGGTTGAATTTATTGATTGCATTTACCTGATTGGCATTAATATACTAGATGTTTACAAAACTTAAAATATATGAAAGTATATTCTGACTTCAGAAACAGAAATTGATAACGTCCAACCAGAATTATAAGATGCCAAAGAAGACATGGAAAATTATATTGATAATAGTTGATTCAACTGGAATTCAACTCAGAACAGTAAAACAGAGCAAGATTTCAGTACCAGATATGAAGAAGAAACTGTAAAATAACAAGAAAGAGGAAAAGATATTCCAAGAGAATTCGAGGAAAAGATATTCCAAGAGAATTCGAGAGTTTTTGGTCTCTCCCAAATGCCTAAGTCCCAGTCCCAAAGATGGTTAATGCTTTTCCATGATCCCCTTTTATGCACAGAATTGTATAGCTCTTGAAGCTTCCCTTAATTCCACCAAATCAGCCTTATTCTAACCGTTTCTCATATTAACCGAATGATGAGTATGTGCTGCTGACTCAGTAAGTGGTAGCGGAGCTAAAGATCCCCTATAACTCTCCCTACAATACACCCTCATCTTCTTTGGCTCCCTAACAGAAATCTATGTACATAAGTTGAAAAATGGATGGATTGCCTTGTTGAGATTATAGGAATATGATGGAAAATGAGAAGAGGCATTTGAATAATTAATATGATGTGTTTTAGAGACAAAGAACTTAATACCTTTCACTAATAATCAAGATCAAATACTAATGTTATACGTAGAACTTGACTGGTACAAGCATGGTAGTTAAAATCCCGATTTAAATCTGCGATTTTACAATTTTATGATATTTTTAATCAAAACGATTTCATCAAAATTCCAAACGTTTTTACAATTTTTTTTACGTTAGGATTTTACGCTTTATGATTTTTTATCCTCCTTCCGATTTTAGGTAAAATCCCGATTTTAACTACTATGGGTACAAGCCCAGCCCAATAAGACCCCTAACATCACAAGACTCCAAAATAAATAAGAATCATAGTATTCTAACATCTCTTGTCCTATTTGTTTTGTTTCTCCAAAACTTAAATTGCATGTGGTTTGTTAACATTTAGTGGAAGTTAGTTTGTCTAAATATGAAGATATTCCCCTATTGTTGTGAATTCCTGAATGCTGGAATATCTTTATTACTATAGTTACCATGATTGTATATTTGAAGATTTATGTATTTCTTCTCTTTTGAATTTTTACTGCTAATCTCATGAAAGAAGACTTAGATTGACTTATATGTCATTGTTTCACACAGATTGAAAATGAATATGGTTCTTATGGAGATGACAAAGTATATCTCCATCACCTAGTTACTATGGCTAGAGGTCATCTCGGGCATGATGTTATTTTGTAAGATTTTTTTTTTGTTTTTGAACCCTATATCTTCTATAGAATATTCTAGAGTATTAGAATTATTTTTATTAGCTACTAGCTGGTAGACCTTTGATTACTGTGTTTTTTCTTTATTACTGTAAGTCTTGAGCTACCAGGTAATCTGTATATAAGGAACCCTTTGGGTCTCAAAGTAATATATGAAAAAATATTCAGAATCATATTCCATCATGGTATCAAGAGCAGGTTATCGTTTTATAATTCTGAATCCCATCATTTTCTTCCTTTTTTCTTTTTTGGCCTTTGTCATCTCCTAGAAACCTTATCTAGAAACCTCGAATCACGAAATCAAGGCCACCATTGACTTCAGAAGCCATTTCCAAGTCGACCCACGCCAGCCCTCTCGCCAGAAAGCTTTCCACGCGCCTGTTTCGTTCTGTTCATTGGCCTCTCCTCTTCTTGTTTTGAGGGTTCAAATCGCGTTTGGGGAAACTTTTTACTGGGGACCTGTTCTTCTCTTCCGTTGTAAACTATGAAATCTGAAAATTTTGCAAATTCTTCCAGTGTTTTTTCCGAAGCCTCTCCCCTTCCCAATTCTTCGTCTTTTGGAGACAACCCAGCTATGCAGATTACCAATCACCGCTTAAACGGTAAGAATTATGTGCAATGGTGTCAATCTGTCAAATTGTTCATCCAAGCGAAGGGAAAGAGGGAGAGTGACCAAAGTGCCACGTTTTGACAAAAAAATTACCAGACTGCCACGCCAACAGTAAATTTTTCCAAAATGTCACGCGGCATAATTCGCTACACAGTGTAGCGAATTATGCATGCAAGTAATTCGCTACACAGTGTGGCGAAATATGCCACGTCAGAACCAAAAATGCCACGATTTTGGCATAATTCGCTACCTTAGGTAGCGAATTTCTGAAAATTTGACACGTGGCATTTTTGATTCTGACGTGCCATATTTCGCTACACTGTATAGCGAATTACTTGCATGTATAATTCGCTACACTGTGTAGCGAATTATGCCGCATGACATTTTGACAAAATTTACTGTTGGCGTGGCAGTCTGGTAAATTTTTTGTCCAAACGTGGCAAAATGGTCACTTTCCCAGGGAAAGATGGGACATCTTGACGGAAAAAAGGTAAAACCCAGAACGTGAATCTAGCTACGATAATTGGATGACTGAAAATGCCTTGGTCATGCATGGTTAACTAACTCCATGGAATCCGATATTAGTCAAACATACTTGTTTCTTGATACGGCTAAGGAAATATGGGATGCTTTTAAAAAATATTATTCTAACCTGGGCAATGCTTCTCAGGCTTTTGAACTCAAC
The DNA here is from genome assembly GCA_032173675.1 of Gastrolobium villosum. Classification (NCBI taxonomy): domain Eukaryota; kingdom Viridiplantae; phylum Streptophyta; class Magnoliopsida; order Fabales; family Fabaceae; genus Gastrolobium; species Gastrolobium villosum. Next base: position 16,873 of record JAVKPL010003239.1, read on the forward strand.
ACCAAGGTAAAATACTTACATCAAGGGGGGATGATTGTCACTGAATACTTCCTTGCTTTAAAAACCTTGTGGCAGGAGTTGGATCTTTATGATACAACAAACCTTCAAGGTTTAGAAACTGATGCAAGGTTTAAAAATTATTTAGAGAAAAGACGTCTCTATGTTTTTCTTGCTGGCTTTAATCGTGATCTTGATGATGTTCGTGGAAGAATATTGGGGCAGAATTTGTTACCTTCCCTTGCTGCTGCCTTTGCTGAGGTGCGACGAGAGATTCTTCGCCGAAAGGTGATGTTGGGTGACAAGGACTTTAAGTCCTCTTATGTGTCTGCCCTTGTAGCAAAAAATATTGCTTGTCCCTTAAGTGATTCAAAACGTACTGACCGTTGGTGCTCTCATTGCAATAAGGGTGGTCACACCCATAAAAATGTTGGGAAATTCATGGAAAATCACCAAACTGGAAACAAAAGGGGCGGAACAAGAGTCATTCTTATCAAGTCTCTTTTGAAGATAAGGGTGACGAGTCTCGTGTCTCTGCAAATTCTGATGGTGTTTTCATCTCTAAGGCACAATATGAGCAATTTCAGAAGGTGATGTCTCAATCTGCTGAGGCTATTAGTCATGTTGCTCAACAAGGTATGACATTCCATGTTGATTGTAGTAGTCGTTGGATTCTTGATTCAGGGGCTTCTGATCATATGACAGGTAATGCAACCTTGTTTTGTTCTTATACCCCTTGCTATCACCTGTCACGAATAAGAACAATTGATGGTAGTTTCTCTACTATTGTGGGAAAGAAATCCATTAAACTTTCTGAACATTTTACTTTGAACTCAGTCCTTCATGTTCCCTCTCTTACTTGTAACCTCATCTTTATTAGCAACTTGTCTCTGAGTTACATTGTGTTTCTAAGTTCTCTGCCAATGCTTGTGTTTTTCAGGGACAGGACTCGGGGCTGATGATTGACAGTGCTAGAGAGAAGAAAGGCTCTACCATTTTGAAGAGGATCCTTATGAAAAAATGTTTTTTTGCAAATCACTCTTTATGTTTGTAATGATGTTTTGTTATGACATAGTCGGTTAGGGCACCCAAATTGTGAATCTCATTAAAACAACAAGGGTGGAAATGCTTACCACAACACCACCACAAGGGTCCAAGGAAGAGGTACCAAGCAACAAGAAGGCAAGGCTTCACCTCTAGCTCCTCTAATGTCCAGATTTTTGCCCCCACAAAAAGCCAAAGTCTCCCTTCACAATGGTTCCCAACTAAAATGGAGTGGTGGTGGGTTTTGAAGATGGTGGAATTTGAGGCTAGATTGGCTTTGGAATGGATGGATTTGATGGAGAAATGAGTAAGTTAGGGTTTGAGCTTAAAAAATGGTTCTCTTTTCCTCCCTCTCTACTTTGCGTGACGAAGAAGAAGGAAAAATGGGTATTTTAACACTTAACTAAGGTAAATAAATTCCAACTGGGTAAAAGCTTATCTATCTAGTTAACTCCATTCTCCTTCCAACTTACCCATTGGTCAGGGATATTTTCACCTTCCTATTCCCAACTTTACTTTTACATTCCGGGTAATTTTGCTTACACATTTTTTTACCCCAAAAAATCTCACTGGCTACCTTTTTACTCCAAAGTAACTTGAATTCGTTTAATTAAGTCTTTTACTTAATTAAACCCCATAATGCATGATTAATTATTTAATCACATGCAATTTTTTAATTAAACAGGTTAGGGATATTATAGGTTACGGGAAGGATTGGTTACTGGCTTTCCAACTTTTCGAGCTTCTATTTGTATGTACTAAAAATCCTAAATTTAAAAGTGATAATGGGAAGGTGTGATATCTAGGTTTGTCTGAGGAAGATCTCCTTCTTTTGTTTTTATTTTCCTTATGTTCACTGTTTACAGATATACTACTGATGGAGAGACCAGGGAATTACTTGAGAAGGGAACTATTCGAGGAGATGCTGTCTTTTCAGGTGAAATTCCAATAGCGTAAATGGTTAACTATAAGGTTTTACAAATATTTATTTTATCCTCCTCTTTCTCTCCCTCCCTCCCTATAAAGATACTTGAATAAGGAAAATATTCAAAATATGAGATATAATATGCCAGGATATGTTAGTATAAACTCATAAAAAATAAAATTATTTTTTAGTTATGTGCATTGCATATTAAAATATCACATATATAAACTTCAGCCTTATTTTCTTATCCTTATTATTGACTGACATGTCTTTCTTGTATAACAAAGTATGAATACTTAAATCAGTATAAACCTCTGTATACCAATTCCATGTATAAACACCTCTGTATACCAATTCCAATTAATAACAAGTTTAATTCATAAAACAAAATGTAATACTTTACCGTAATTAATAACAATTCTATTCATAAGTCTGGATTTTGACTTTTTTTTTGGGTGGGGGTGGGGATGGTTTGCATGAGTAGATGGCAATAAGTGAATCCATCTATTTTAACTGTAATTACATATTATTCTCATTAGTATGCTCCACATACATATTGTTGCAACTTCGGCAAGTGCACCGGTGGTACAAAAGTAATATAGT